>BMAV01010919.1:0-67119 GCA_019973955.1 Trichonephila inaurata madagascariensis
GCTCGGCCCCACGAATATGGTATCCTTCACCCCCGCCGAATCACTAGCATGGAGGTATGTGGCGGTGTGATATTTATATAAACTAGTACCAAACATCACGTGAAGATGATCGTTTTGGGGTGGTCGACAAAGTACTTGCATACGGAACGGAAGGTACTCAGATCTATCTTCCTTCCTACATACACTATGGTGAACCAGCACATTTTTCGATTGTGGTGCATAACCACCTCTCCATACTACATATCTCGGGAGATGGATTGAACGTAGCGGGTTTATTTCTTGGCCTCCAAGTTCTTCAAACCTCAATCCCTTGAATCGCTTGCGTATGATACACCTGTGGCTACAGTGGATGATTTCACGGCGCAGATCGTCGTCGCTTCAGCTGACATCGCCAACACCAAATTCGTTTGAAAGCGTCCGATAATCCGTAGTCCGTCGGTGCCGGCTTGGCAATGATCTACGCGACCGCATCTTCGAACCATTCCTGTGACAATCACTTATCGTTGTACTTCTAACATCGAGCTATGACGTTCGTAATGCAAACATGTCATTCGTCTAATAAATGTATTTTCTTACCTTTTACTGCCCTTTTTCATTTCATTCGACATCACACCTTTCATAACTGCTTTTACGAATTTCTCCAATTAAACGGGCTTTGCGCCCTCATGTTCTATGGGGATTTGTTGTCGCCATGCTGCCAATAGTCACCACTCTGTCGGTCGAAATATGCAAGACCCTGTATAGCCGGGGTGGGCATTACGTCGATCGCAATCGACCGGTGACCGCCTGAAGATTTTAGCAGTTAGTAATTATATACGGAAAATTCAAGTTTGGCTGACAGCACGCAGAGTATAAGTCTCCTACTGACTATAACAACAAAAACTAACTTTAAATAAAAATGTTGTATTTCTTAATGTATTTTGAATTGTTTCATAATAAATGCACCAGTTGATATAATTGTATTTTTGGCTGTTATTATTAAGTTATGTTTTGCGCTTTGCTTTAAATGCGGTTTTAAAAGTATTTTTTTATTTTAGTTCTGTAGGTATAAGTACATATTTCATATTTATTATTGTTATAAAAATAAGCTTTTTCTTTACCTGACCATACCTACGACATTGGACAGTGGCGCAAACAAGAGTTTTTCGGGGGGGTGAAGGGTCAAAGGCCTACCATTCTCGTATCCCCCAAACGCAGCTAAACACATTTTTTATTGTTTGTCGGTTATCGGGAACAAAAACAGCAAAAAATAAATAATTAGCATTAATTAATAAAAAATAACATACTTAATTACATTTAACGTTCTTTTTACATGGGATTATAATTAAGGTATCCTACTACTTTCGGAACCATGATTTAAAAAAGCACATAAATGGATAATTTTCATGATATTTAGTGTCACTCAGATTAGAATACATGCATAAAATTGTTTTAAGGACATTTTGACAAAAAAAAATTATTTAAATACAACATTTTGGCAAAAAATTAACTTGGAATAATCTTTTTTCGAAATGTTATCATTTTGTGAAAATTGCTTCTATTATAATAATATTTTGCCTGTATATAGCTCAGACCTCTCTACAGAAGCTCAACTAGAATTTTTGAAAAATTCACATTATTTTCAGAGTTACCACCCATTGAAATATTTATTGGCGTTTTTTTTTTAAATTGCTTCCCTCTGTTGTCTTTAAATATGGATAAACCCATTTCTAAGTTATATATTTCAAAAATTCTAGTTGAGCCTCTGTAGAGGTCGAGGCTATAAACAGGCAAAATATTATTGAAATAGAAGCTTTTTTCAAAAAGGAGAACATTTTGAAAAAAGATTATTCCAAGTTAATTTTTTGCCAAAATATTGTATTTAAATAACTTTTTTTATCAAAATATTCTTAAAACAATTATATACATGTATTCTAATCTAAATGACACTAAATATCACGAAAACTATCCATTTATGCTCTTTTGCAAAATCACGGTTTCGAACGTAGTCTGATACCTTAATCGGGAAAAAAAATTGAAGGGCTATGAACAAGGGTCCGGGCCCGTGGAACACCGTCTCCCTGCTCGTGTGCACCACTAACAGTGGGTGGACCGCAACAGCTTGAAAAATTTAGAAATAGCCCGTACCCTGGAAAAGTCTACCCACCCTTGCTGTATAAGTTTCATATTCCTTCTCCTGTGTGTTATAATTGATTATTGTTTTATTTAAGGATATTTGTGTGTATTTTAACACTGAATTCGTAGTGTTTTTCTGGAAAAGGAGAGATCTTGTCTTGCTTTGGTAAATTGATTTCATTAATTCAATGGTATGAACCCAATTAAAACTAATTGTTATATAATTGTAAGTATTGTGTGTGTTTTTAAAAAATAGTGATGGTGCTCTTTATATATAAGTGAAAAACTTAAGGTATCCGACTAGGTTCGGAACCGTGATTTTAAAAAGGCGCATAAATGGATAATTTTCATGATATTTAGTGTCACTTAAATTAGAATACATGTATAAAACTGTTTTAAGGACATTTTGGCAAAAAAAAATTATTTAAATACAATATTTCGGCAAAAAATTCACTTAGAATAACCTTTTTTTAAAATGTTCTTTTTGTCAAAAATGCTTCTATTATAATAATATTTTGCCTGTATACAGCTCAAATCTCTGTACTGAGGCTCGAGTATGAGTTTTGAAAAATTCACATTATTTTCAGAGTTACCACCCATTTAAATATTTATTGGCGTTTTTTTTTTCTTAAAATTGCTTCCCTCTGTTGTCTTTAAATATGGATAAACCCACTTCTAATTTTTATATTTCAAAAATTCTAGTTGAGCCTCTGTACAGAGGTTTGAGCTATATACAGGCAAAATATTATTTTAATACAAGCATTTTTGACAAAAGGAGAACATTTTGAAAAAAGGTTATTCTAAGTTAATTTTTTGCCGAAATATTGTATTTAAATATAATTTTTTAATGTAATACTATTCTTAAAACAATTTTATATACATTCTCTAATCTAAGTGACACTAAATATTATAATTATCATCCATTTATACGCTTTTACAAAATCATGGTTCCGAACGTAGTCGGATACCTTAAAATTGACACTTATAAATGAGCCACACAGTTGTCCTGGAAAAATGCGACCGTGGTAGGCGAGTGGTCGTGGTCACGAATGCGTGGCTGGCGTTGTCGAGTAGTGTATTAGAACTCAACACCCATTTCATAGAGGGGTTGATGCACGCTAAATCAGCCAAGGCTTAAAATTTGACCCATGGGTGTAGTGTGGATGCTTGGAGAAGTGGTGTCAGCTCAGGTGTCGGAGTCGCCATTTGAGTGCGGATTTGAATGAAATCCACCGCCAATATTCCTCATGTTATTTTATAATGCGAGACGTTAATTAAATCCTTACTCAGACAAATTATAACTCTTAAACGAGAAATAATGACTTCTGAGTTTAGTTAATATCGTGGTAAAACTGCTTGACGATCAAGTTTGAAGATATGCTACATCGTTCTGAATCATGGGTCAAATGAAGAGGGCCAACATCCAATTTGGTATTTCTCCCATTCTTCATTATCGCTACTACCTTGTGTTTATTTCATTTAAGGCTGTCTTCGGGGTTAATGTTAAAGAATAGGACCCGAATTTGGAACATTTTTTCAGATATAAAAGAAATGCAGCATTTTTGAAGTTATACTTCTTTTGGGGTGTTAGGGGTTGAGGGTAAAATTTTTACAAATGCGCCGCACACCGTCACGGATGTGACGAAAAAAATTCTGAATGTGACGAAAATCAAGGATACGAAAATGCTTTGTATTGAAATATACAGAACGGGACAGATCTTTCCCCACCTTCAATTTCTAAAAAAATTTTTTCTTTTTATTTCCCCTGAAAAGGGGGCACCCGGGGTTTGGGAACCCGGGGGACCTCTCGATTTGCAGTCGAATGCTTACCACGGGAACTATACCCCGCGTCAGCAAACCTTTGCTTTGCGTTCCGTAGGAACGGATACAAAAAATCTTTGTCTAGAAATATAAGAAGGGACAGATCTTTTCCGCCTTCGACCCCCCCCCATATTATTAGCCCTTTGTCCCTGTGGGGGGTGTTTAAATTTATTTAAATCGGATTATCTAAAGGTTTTTGGCTGGCCCGATTGACTAAATTTTAAAGTATCGTTTAACTTTTTTGTGACCGCCTTTCGCCCCTTGGGCCCAGCTTCCCCCTGCAAAAATTTTTAGAAAGTTTTTAAACCCCTTGTTCCCCAAAAAGAAAAGGTAAAAAACCCCCCTTTTTTCATTTTGTTTTTAACCTTTTAAGGAAAAACCCCAAAAAAACACCTTAATTTTAAAACAAAAAAAATTCCCCCTTTTTAATTTTTTTAAATTTTCATTTTTTCGGGTATAGAATGTGTTTCCGTTTTTTTTCCCAAAATCTAAAATGGGGGTTTTTGTTCAAGTTTAAAAAACCCCGAAAAATTAAAGGGTTTCAAATTTTTGACAGCTTTTTTAAAAAAACCCTAATTGGTTTAAACCATTTTTAAAATTGGAAATGCAAATTTAAAAATAAAATTTAAGGCTTTTTTTTTTTAAAAGGGGGCCGGGGTTGGATTAAATCTCTTTTCCTTTCCGGGGTGGCCCCAATTTAACGGGAAAACCCCCTTCACAGCATTAAATCTTCGGGGAAAACTTAATTTGGAAAACCCGGTGAACCCCTCCCCTTTTACCATTTAAAATTTAAGGGGGTTCAAAAACCCCCTAAATGGAAAAATCCCCCGGAAATTTAATCTTTTTATTTTATTGGTTTTTTATTAAAATTTAAAAAAATATTTTCTAGTAATAAAATGAGATTTTTAAATTTTACACATCTAAACCCCTTGAAGATTTTTTTTCCCCCCGGGCCCCGCATTTTTTGCATCCTTTAACTTGGAAAAACGCAAAAAAACCTGTAAAAAGGAAACTAGGGGTAGATTCTTTTTTAAGGATTTGAAGGGGTTTTTTAAGCGACGGACCTCGCAATTTTTAACTCGCTTTTATAAGTTTCACTTGTATGTAACGGAATCTTTGAACTCGATTTTTACCCACATTAAAAGGTCAAATTAATTTGAAAATTTTTTTCACTTTCCGGGGCCATTAGAATACAATAATTTCATAAAATTTTTTTCCAAATTTTACAGAGGATAAAATTAAAAATACAATTTATAGATTTGGCTTTTTCTTATTTTTTTTGAAACCTTTTTTTCAGATTTTTTTGGGGTTTAAATTTCCCTGTACAATTTCCCGATTTGGCATTTAAAAAATTAAAGTAACCCCCCAAAAAAAAAAACGTTTTTTTTTTTTTGCGTCATAAATTTCATATCATAATGTAAGCAATTGTTCAGTCTTTTTCTGAAGATGGAAATAAGAAAAAAAGACTTGTGTATGTAAAAAAAAAAAATTTGTTGAAACTCACGGACGGGCTAACTTTTTCGGTCGGAAAATGTGTATGAATAAGCGATATTTAAAAAAAAACTAAAAATACACGCTAGTACTGCAGATCGAACTTAAAAATGAAAAATAAAGTTAAAAAACAAACAAACTAAAAAGCACGCTTTTATGGTTAATCGAACTGAAAAGTAAAAAAAAAAAATGATTCTTACTTTAAGAATAAAATGATTAACGAGAAAATTTTTTAATGTCATTGTGGTAAAAGCGTGGGGTGCTTTGTACTACATTTTACACTAACTCAGCATTTCGGAATAAAAACTAGTAAAAAAAATTGATATAAAAGCACCCACGCTTTTTTTCCCCAAAGACATTCTTTTGTAAACCCTTTTATTCTTATAATTAAAAATCGTTTTTTTCTTTTTTTGTTCCATTAACCACAAAAAAGCGTGTTTTAGTTTTTTAAATTTTCAGGCATTAGGGCCCCTTTTTTTTAAAAAAACCCCCATTTCGAATAAAAAACCACTTTTTTTCGGGGGCCACTTAACCCAAATGGGTCCGGGCCTTGACCTCCCCCCCCCGGGGCAGAAAAGGGATTTGGAAAAAAATAACCCTGAACGTATCAACAATTGCGAAGCGAAACGATATAATATAACAATAAGTATTTAATGTACAAAAAAAAAAAACTTAACATTAAAAATTTTCATGTCATTTTCTGGTTTGCAAGTTTTATTTACTTATATACTCCTAAGAAGAAAAAAATGCTTCTGTAAAGAGAAAAATGAATATTAAATCTTAAGGTATCCGACTACGTTCGGAACCGTGATTTTGCAAAAGCGTGTATAAATGGATAATATTTATATTTATTGTCATTTAGATTAGAAAATGTATGTAAAATTGTTTTAAGAATAGTATTACAATAAAAAAATTTTTTAAATTTCAATTTTTGAAAAAATGAACATAAAATGACCCCTTTTTAAAAAATTCTCCTTTTAAAAATCTTCTATTATAATAATATTTTGCCCGTATATAGCTCAGACCTCTGTACAAAAGGCTCCAAATAAAGTTTTGAAAATATAAAAACTTAGAAATTTGGGGTTTTATCCCTGTTTTACGACAACAGAGGGAGAAATTTTTGAAAAAACAGGAAAAAAAAATTATTTCAAAATTTGGTTTTCTTTGAAAAAATGTGAAATTTTTAAAAAAACGTAAATTCCCGACTCTCCGGAGAAGTCCTTACTTTTTTATAAAACACACACAACAAAATATTTTTTTTTTTTAAAACTTTTTTTTTATAAAAAAACATTTTTTAAAAAAATTAAACAAAAAATTTTTTTTTTTTTTTTTGCCAAAATATTGTATTTAAATGGGGTTTTTTTTTCAAAATGTCCTTAAAAAAAATTTTAAAACATTTATTCTAATCCCAAAAATGACATTTAAAACCATAAAAATTTTTCCCTTTATGCGCTTTTAAAATTTGGTTTTTTTTTCTCTTTTAATAGTCGGATACCTTAAAGAATATTCTTTATTTGTCCGAAAAAGAATAATTCCTTTCAATTTCATCTTTATGAGACAAAAAGTAATTTCTCTTAATAAAGTCACGAAACATTCACGGTCGAAGTGTTCTGTAAAAAAATAAATAAAAAGCGTCTGAGAATGGAATTTTTGAAATCTCAAATACTCGAGAAAGTTTCACGCGGGTTTTACATGTTCACACTTGAGTACAACAAATTTTCTCCTCTTAAAAAAAGGTTTATATGGAACTGCTGGAGTGTTTTCTCACTGTTTAATATTCAAAAATAGCGATTTAGGTTTTATTTCCGGAGTTGGTGAACTGATTGGTAATGCTTTGTGGTTTAATTATGATGCTCTTCAATGTTGATAAATGATTATATTTGTCTCAAATTCCTGCGTGCTGTGAGTTTTGCTTACAGATATGAAATATATGATTTAGTTTTAATCTGTCACAGTTTTACAATTTAAATTCTTATCGTAAACAGGGCGATATCTGTCAATAACCATTTGGTGCCACTATCCTTTTTTTGATGCCACAAGGGCTGCATGTGTACGTTTTAGTGGCTTACAGCTGTCGTCATTTTGGTACTAATTTGATATCAGTACACTTCGAATTTTCCCCCCAAGTAGTTGTCAAATTTTGCTTAGTTGGGGCGATAACTTTGCAGTGCAATAACACTAAATCGGCCGCCAAAATCTATTTGATTTGAAAAATCACGCCAAAACGAGTAGCATATCGATATGAAATCAGTTGCGTCATTTTTTTAAATGTGAGCAGAGTTCTTTTTAATAAATTCATGTAAAATACTTCTAAAAACAATGTCGTTCGTGCGTTCTTGTAGTAAGTAGTCTTTTAAAGTTATATAAATAGTTATATAAATTATATATATATAATAATAAAAAATATAGATTAGTTTGTATATTATTAGTAATGTTGAAATATAGCATTTTTATCTGTTATAAAAATATATAACACTGAATCATGCATTTATTAGTACTTTTTTTTGCAAATCCCTATGAACGGTTTTGATATTAGTAGATTTAACGCTAATTTAATGTCAAATTTCTTTTAAATAATGGTTTCAGATGAAATATACCATTTTTTAAAAAGTTATATATACAGCGAAGGGAATTATCTAATTTTTCTGCGGATATGCTGTTGCTGTTTCTACGCATGCGTCAGTTCTCTTGGGTTGCCGAATTAGGGCTTAGACCAGGGATGCCCAACCTAAATCGGTTGGTGGGGCGGGTAAAAATTTACTACACTGAGTTGGGCAACACATATCAAAATAAAACAACAAATTATTCAAAATATTTTATTATTATAAAGCATTTAAAATATTTTACTATCGTACAACATTCAAAATATTTTATTATCGAACAACATTCAAAATATTTTATTATCGAACAACATTCAAAATATTTTACTATCGTAACAGTTTTCAAAATATTTTACTATCGTAACAGTTTTCAAAATATTTTATTATTGTACAGCATTCAAAATATTTTATTACCTTACAATTAATGTGACGCTTGTTTTTATTTTTTTTATTTCACTTGAGATAATTTTAATATCAAAGTATAATTTAGTCGACGCGCATCGTAGTTGTCTTTTATGTTCGCCAAGATGGGCGATAACATTATAACATACAACATATTTCAATTACCTTGATATTTTTGCAGGTTTTGGTATATTGCAAGTTTTCAGTACTTTTTAATTGATATTCATTTTTGTGTTAAAAATATATTATGTAATTATTTTATAAATAATATAAAAATACAATTATTATTATATGTAATAATATAATATTCGTTATTTATAATAATTGTTTTTTTATTATATTTATAAATATTATTACATTATGTTATTTTTATATTATTATGTTCTTTTATTTACAATTATTATTTTGTTATTCATCTATAATTAGTATGTTATTTATTTATAATTAGTATATGTTATTTATTATTATTACGTTACATGAGTATTCTTATGAAAAATTTTTATATTTCAATATGATGATTTTATTCTTCTTTATAATTACTACTAAATTATACGATTATGTTATATATCACATAATTATTTTTAAATCATACTACATGAATATTATATATAATTACTATTAAATTATATTATAAGATTATTATATGCTGCATAATATTATTACTACATTAACTTTTTATAATATTAAATCGTTATTCATTATTTATTCATTGACCTTGGTTATTCTCCATCTATTCCTATATTCTTCTTTTGAAATATATTTCAATGTATTTCAAAACAATTTTTTAAAATTATCTTCCTGACGATTTGATAACGGCAGGCCACTATCTTGGATTCCATTCCATTGACAACAAGCGCTGTTTGGCGTCATGCCCTGTGATATCCAACGAGCACCGTTTTTGATAGATATTTTTATAATGATAAACTATTCCTTCTTTCAATTTGAGAAATTGGATTGTTTGAGGTTGGAGGAATTAATGAAAATTAAAGCATATTTTCAACTGATACTTTATTTATTATTTTCTTAAAGTTCATTACCCTCAAAAAGTAACAAAGAATATTTTTTACATCATTCTAATGTTTATGTCATTTAAAATGATGATGGAATAAAAGAAGAAAAAAGGAATATTACATCACAACGAACGTCTGATTTGGAAATTCTTTTTGTATTGAAAATCGTTTGTAAAAACAATGCAAATTTTTTTATCACTTGGAATAAATAAATGGATAGATAAATTTGTTCTGAATCCTTTTGTTGAAATATTTTCGATTTGATTTAAGGTTTATTTCTACACAGGTATTCAAAACAAATTATTTTTTTCGTGATAGGCGCTTTTTTCAAATAAATCTGCAATTCACCCTATCGGATTTTTTTTTTTTACAATTCTTTAAAACAGTACAAACTATTTAAAGAATTCATAAACCAGAATATTTGAGAATCATTTGAATTAATAGTAGTCTTGTTGTAGTTTTTTTGCCAGTAAGTGGGTAATATTTCAATACTTGTATTTTCTGTTAGTGTATGTAAGAAATAATGTTTAATAATTTTTCTCGAGACAAAAATGACTTGGAAAATTAGAGATAAAAGAATCAGATGTTTGAAACTTAAAAATATGAAAACTGAAGTCAGTGGTCTATAGGGTTTCTTTCCCGGTATCCCGTTTTCCCGGGAAATCATTTCTGTACTTTTTCCATTCCCGGGAATTATAATTCATTCCCGGCATTTCCCGGGAATCGCACTTGGCTTCAATAGTTTGTTCGCAATGCTTGAAGATTTTTAAAAATAAAGTCGACAATTTTAAAAGCATTAATTAACATTAAAGAAGAACAAATGATGGCCAATATAGAGTTTGAAACTGTGACTACATTGTAGCAGGCTTAAGGTCAGTAAAATTGGCTTAGAAAAATTATGCAGTCGAAATGTAACTTTGCTAACTGCAGAAGGTGTATTTGCTTTCGTTATTGGAGAATTGAATGGAGAAAATTCAGAGAATTTGCAAAAAATATGAAATATTCTCTAATCCAAAGAATTAATCAGAGACGCGCATATTTAATATGATTAATGCAATACCTGAATTTTGGGAGAAAATAAGAAGCAGCTGCAGTTACTGTCAATATTTCGCGATTGCCTGGTAAAAATTGTTTGGTTAGAGAAGTCCAAATGATAGAGGCACAAGGCTTTTCTGCGAAGAAGAGGAATCAATATCCAATTCAGAAGAGAAAAGATCGCATTTAGAGTAAAAGAGAATGGAGATTTTGAAAAAAAAACCTCTGACGTTGGACGAAAAATTAGAGAAAGCAATTTACTCTAAAACAAAAGTTTTATATTGTTCAACCAAAAAAAGCACTAGTTTCAATAAAATCATGAAAAAAGAGTTGCAGTTGTTCGACTCGACTGAAAATCCATCACCAAACATTTTAAAACTATGTGAGGCTTTAAAAAAAATTCCTACAACGTCAAGTTGAAGCTAAGAAAGCATTTTCTGCTGCTGGATTGTTCGTCATAAAGCTTAGAACTTTTATACTGTGTGACAAAAGTATAAATTGCTTATGCTTTCTGAAATCCTACTTAAAAAATGAATTATCAATTTATTATATATTTCTAGCTCATTATATAAATAAGTAATTTTGAAATTTATATGTATCCTTATTTTATATAATTATTATTGAAATTTTAAAATAATGTATTTAATTTTTTTAAAATTTTGATGTATTCCCGGGATTTTTTGGACATTCCCGGGAATGGAAAAACCCGGGAAATCGCAAGCCCTAATGGCGTAACGGAGAATATAAGGGCCCTCCAGCAAATTCTGGCTTTCGGCCCGAAACCAAAATACGTACTTTGTGTCAGTTAAGCTTTGTGCTCCCTATAGTTCCGGGCTCCCGCCGCAATTCGGGGGTGTACGTCTTACCACTGGCTAAAGTATCAGAAGCAAAGCTGATTGAGGACAAATTTAATTTTATGTAAAGGTGGGGGTTTAACAAATTTTATGGCTGTCTAACCTATTCCCTTTTTGTTTAGAATACAGGCCGCAATCGTATTGAAAACAGTGAATGTAGAAGCTCTAAATTCATTATAAGAAAAACGTTACCTAAAGATACATTCCAAAATGCTTAGTGGTCAATCAGTGAATAGTAACCAAATTATTGCCATTCTGTTGTATCCAAATACAGATTGAAAACTATAGTATTATGTGCCGTATTGTAGCATAGTAATATAAATACATATAAAAATATTTTTACTAAAATAATTATTAACTAAGTAAATTAAGATAAATACTAAAATTATAGATAAAACACTAAGAATAAATATTTTTTTGTATTGTGTGTGTTTGGTCCTTATCCTTAGTATTATATATATATATATATATCCTTAGTATTGTATATAGTTCTAAGGATAAAAATAAAATTATTGGAATGTTATTTTTAAATACTACTATTACGGCATCTAAACTCTGGCGCAACAGCCCTTAAGGGCCAGGGCCTACTATGTCTATCCCAGTATACGTGACTATTGGGCGCTGAGGTGCAAGAGCAGATGTCCCGATCAGGTGGTCAGTCTGAAGCGAAACCCCCAGTGTTTTAGTCCCCAAGCATGCTAGATGCTCCTTTTATCGACCCACTGAAGGAAGAAAGGCTGAGTCGACCTTTCCCAACCCGGGGATAGAACCCGGACCTAGTAGTGTGGAAGCGCGTTACGCTACCTCTCGGCCACTGGCTGTCCATTACGGCATCTATGAATTGAATATGTAGGTATTTAAAAGTAGATGCGAATATTTACTATATGTTTAATAAAAGAAAACTAATTAATCTAAAGTTAAGGATTTAATTCACACAATTTATAATTTCTTATGCAGATATGCAATTAGTTTTTATTGATATTTAGTATTATAATTTTGAATTTTTAGAAACTCTAGAAATTTGTTTCGTTTTATGTAATTTTTAATATTTCTGAATGTATATGTAATCTTTGTGAAAACCTGTTTAAATCTCTTAGCGCGAAAGTATTTTCTAATAAGTTATTTCATTGTGTATTTACGACATGAATTTATTTTTAAAATATATTGTGATTTGGAAAGGGAAACTTATTCTTTTTACTGCTGTGGCTCCTTGACCTTTAGTGACTTTGGGGCGGCATGATGCTTTGATTTGTTTCCTTTGAAACCGGAAACCTGAGCTCGTTGCCTTTGAAAACCAAGTCGAAAAGAAGCTCCTGTATGTTAGGACCAATTATTGTGCGTTTTCATTCCTCCCGTTTTTCACTAGTTGGTGGAAGAAATCGTCACATTATTGCTTTGTAAATTCTTTTTCAATTCCCACTATTAACTCACACTCTCTATGTATTTATTTGTTTGTTTATTTATTTATCTTGGTGGAATTTTCAATCGTGAATAAAATACATTTTAAAGCGCTCAATTGAGCTGAGATTTTATAAACATGATTATTTTGAATGACAATACAGTAATTTAATTATATTTAATAAAAATTAAGGGATTAAAACTAATTATTGTGAAAGAATTACAAATACAACCATTGGCATCATTTTTGGCGGCTTAGCGACCCTTTTGGCGACTTGTGTCAAAACTTGAAAAGGTTATTTTCTCACGTTTTAAAGCATTCAGTTGAACTGTTTTATATACACGATTGTTTTGGACGACAATACGATACTTTAATGATAATGAATAAAATGAATACCATTAATGTTGTGATTCTGTCTATGTATATATATATTTATATTAATTGTAACCCATTTAATAAAAGCAGCTAAAATAAAAATTTTCTTTGTTGATCTAAGTAGGAATTGACTTAAAACATTTTTTTTTCCTATTACTTGTTTGTAAAAAACTTCGCTTTAATCATTGTAAATGTTAATGAAGGATGAATTTATTATATATAACAACTTCACTTGCCGTATATAATCGCGTGTATAACGAACTCAAAAATTAAGATCGAAATTTAAGGATGCGTGTTAAATAAAAATGATAGTTTAAAGGACGCTTTTCGAATTATCTGATCTTTTAAAGAAGGTAAAAATCGAGTTCAAAGATTCCGTTACATACAGGAGAAGCTAATCAAAACGTGTTAAAATCAGACCTTACAACTTCTCTTAACAATCAACTGTTCCTAAAGCTCCACTTGGACGAATATTCATTTTGATATCAAATACCAATGAAATAAAGAAAAAAAATGGCCGCTAATGACTATTCTTTCTTCATCGCCATTTCGCTTCTTACGCTTTGTTATCAGTAAATCCACTCAACCCATTGGATTACGACGCATTTTTTCCTTCCCATAACACAATTACGGAATGGATTGTGCATCGCCTTAATTTTCGACTTGAGACGTTTTGTTCATTGATTTGATTATCGTTCATTCGAGAATTGAATTACATTCGCTTAATACTTTTTCTTTTCTCATGCAGATCTGAAAATGATGGAGGTGGAAATGGTTCGCCAGAGAACTGTTACCAAGACCACTAAAGAGCTGCAGAGAGAGAGACGATCCAATACAACTTGGCAAAAGGAAAAAACAAAGGCAAGTAGATTTTTGATATTCAGTAGAAGAGGTTAATACTATCCTGAGAGATTTTTGTTACCGATTCTTCTATATATTTTGCGAATGTAAACAAGGAGACAGTTTATTTTGAGGGATTTGTAATATTTTTATACTAGACATTAAGGTATCCGACTACGTTCGGAACCGTGATTTTAAAAAAGTGCATAAATGGAAAATTTTCATGATATTTAGTGTCAATTAGATTAGACTACATGTATAAAATTGTTTTAAGGACATTTTGATAAAAAGAATTATTCAAATACAATATTTTGGCAAAAAATTAACTTAGAATAACCTTTTTTTCAAAATGTTCTCCTTTTATAAAAAATGCTTCTAAAATAATATTTTGTGTGTGTGTATGCTTATATGAAGTAAAGACTTCTCCAGAGAGTCTGAACTATTGTTTTTGAAAAATTCACATTATTTTCAGAGTTACAATCAATCGAAATAATTATCGGCGTTTTTTTCTGAAAATTTCTCCCCTCTGTTGTCGTAAAACATGAATAAACCCACTTCTAAGTTATATATTTCAAAAATTCTAGTTGAACCTCTGTACAGAGGTCTGAGCTATATACAGGCAAAATATTATTATAATAGAAGCATTTTTCACAAAAGGAGAATGTTTTGAAATTGGGACACTCTATATTCATTTTCTATCTCAAAATATTGTCCTTAGATAATTTTTTTATTGTAATACTATTCTTAAAAAAAATTTATATACATTTTCTAATCTAAGTGACACTAAATATCCTAAATATTATCCATTTATACGCTTTTGCAAAATCACGGTTCTGAACGTAGTCGGATACCTTAAGGCTGTTTTCGTCATATGTATGAGAGCGTGAACTTGACGCGGAGCACATTTTCGGACAGAAAAAATGCCTCAATTTTTATAAAAATGAGTGACATTGTAACTCATGCGTTTGTTTATGAAATAGTGTTTTTTAAATTTCAAAATATTTCATAAACAATTAGTTTTTCCTTCTAACATGTGAAGAGATAGCTCATTTAGCATTACGGTATAGGAAAAAAAATGTAAAACACATTTTATAAAAGAAAAAAATGTGTTATATAACTCCGATAAAAATAAGTAGTATGATAAAATAAGTGATTATCTACAGGATAGTTTAGCCACACACAGAATATAATATTGTTTAAATACTTCTATATCTGAAAAAATATTCCGAATTTGGCTCCTATTCTTTAACCTTAGCCGAAGATAGCCTTAACCACCCACTTCACTGAATATTTCACGATAATGCATGATTATATACATATTTTTTTGTAAAACAAATGATATCAAAGTCTTAGCATGAAGATTGCGGCAATTGGTTTTAAATTTCCTATTGAACTCAAAAACATCAACATTTATTGTTTGTAGAACTTATCACATAAATAAATAGCTGACATACACACAATAAAAATGCAACGGACCACTTAGTGTAGTGACGCTTACAAGCAGCGGTGGTCAATTTTCAACGAAACTGAAGTTTATATGCATAACGGCAACCGTAAGTTCCAAAAATCATGACTTTCGCGTAAAGCTTCTCTGATTGGTGGACAGCTATCGTACGCGAGGGGACTTACATAACGACTAATCTAAAATCGCTGAGCACATAATTTTTTTATGTTAAAGTTACGGTCCAATTCCGTTAGGTTTGTAACTAGTAGTTGATTAATTTACGCAAAGTCCTGGAGGGCTCAGGACCATTACCAATGAAAATGCCTTCAAAAGAAAATTAACGTGAATTATGACATATAGAGAGAGAAAGGTAGAACATCACCAGGCAAGAAACACGCGTTTTAACAAATGGGCTTTAAAGAAATACATAGATTTTTAATTGTTAAAACTCTGTTTGGTAAGTCATGAAATCCACAAAACCTGTAGTTTTTGTACAATATCTCATCCCAAACTTCTTATTTCATACATTGAAACAATACATTTTTTTCTCCACAAACTTGTGTGATATTACAAAAAATTCTTATCCGTCGAAACATTTATATATTTTTTGTGATAACGTACACTCCCCCCTCCCAAAAAATCATAATTTTTCAGATTAAAAGATAAAAATGGCTTTTCTCTCAAAAAGTACTTAGTTTCTTCAGATTTCATTCCACTCGGAGTATGTTCTAACGTTTCTGTACTTGCTCCACCCCTCATTCGTTTCTTCTCATCTCGCCCTTTTCTAGAAAAGAAATAAAACATTTTATCCTCCTTTTTCTTTTACCTCGTAGACATGTTCCCAGACCACCTGGGTCTTGTGAGTACTTTTCCGCTCAGAAGATTCTATTTTTCGGATTTATTTCACACAAGAACACAGAAAGCAAGTTTTATTTTTAGTTCTTCTGGTGCTCATTGTAGTTAATTTGTTACGCTGAGTTGGATGGTTGCTTCGTGTATGAATTAAGAGGGAGATCCGTGAATGCTAGAGATGTCCAAAATAGTAATTTTATTAACAATATTTCCCGTGTGATTTGAAAATATTTTCAATAGGTTCAAATATTACACAGTCGAACATAAATTCTGATACAAACATAAGGGAGTAAAAATTCAAAACTTTATCATCAAATTTAATACAAAATCTTTAAGTTTTATTTTAGCTTTAAATTTAATAAATTGCTGTATGGAAAAAATGCAACACCGTGAAGGAATCAATCACTAGAACCAAATGAAATATAATGCTCAAACGACTTGTATTAGAACAAATACATGACGAAATTTTCAAAGGAAAAAAAACAATATTAAGTGTCCGAAATCAGTATTTGGTGTAGCCACCATGCGTTGCAATAATTGCTGCTATACGACGTGACATGGATTCAAACAGATTTTGAATGTTTGCTTGTGGAAGAGAATACCATATTGCTTGTATGCGCAGCAAATGTTCGTCTTTTGAAGCTGCAGGACGCGGATCACGAGCGAGACACTGATCAATCAAATCCCATACTTGCTAAATAGACAACATATCCGGTGAATAAGCAGGTCAAAGAAGAAGTTGCATGTGTTGGGCTGAACAGAAGTCTCGAACAGTCTTTGCACCATGTGGGCGTGCATTATCCTGCCGAAAGATAGCTCCAGGGATGCCTTGAAGGAAGAGTGCGACATAGCCATCCTGTGATGACTATGTCTTGTAGGATCCGCGTAAGCTAGAGGTGTGGGATTATCTAAATGATGAGACATATTGGATTCTTAACACAACTTTTATTAAGAATAACTTATATTACTTAATTCTAATTAACAACTTTCTTAAAGTGAGAGTTAACACCCAATTAAACCTTATATTCAAGTCAGATCGCGCAATTAGATCACTTATTTTAATTATAATAAATTAACTGACTAATCTAACTTCCTATACAAAATATTACCTTTTGTAGAGTCACCTTCCTTCATCGATTGAGGTAATACCTATAACATAATTTTAGATGAGAAGATTCAGACTTCCTTATAATTTAATTGATATGAACGTATCCTTCTTCCAGAGCTATAGGACATCTAACACTTGATCCGAATGATTCCACACTAAGTTATCTCTAGACTTGCCGCTCATTCTCATCAAACTTTCTATCCTTTTAAAGTATACCTCATTTACATATTCGATCCGTTTCTCTTCTTGGTATTGGGTTGGAAAAGTTTTGCCATTAATCGTGGCCGTCAAAGAACTTAGGAGTTATGTTAGAAGAAGGACGCGAGAGACGTCACAAGGGTACGACTTCGGGCTGTAGCACTTCACGGACGTATCTGTTGCTAATGAGATTACCCTCAATTAGTAACAAACTGTATCGTCCATGATACGAAATCGAACCCAAAACCATAACTCCAGGTGTTACGCCACTCTCGAAGGCAGTGTTCGCCGGCACAGTGTCCAACACGAATGCAGGCAGCATGGTCCCACAAATTGAAGCATGATTCATCTGAAAAGACAATTTGGTGCCAATCAGGTGGTGTCAGGCCCTGTGCTCATGAGCCCATTGCAGACGCAACCGTCGATGGTTTGCCGTGAGGGGGATCCTGTATAAAGGCACCCTTGCACACAATCCACGGTGCAGCAGACGTCAACGAATTGACGAAGCCAACATTAGTCCACCTGTAGCTGTAGACCAACGTGCTGCCAACTGCCCAGATGAAGCTGTACGGTCATTCTCACCGCTATGCGGAGCAGGTGTTGATCGTCGCGCACTGACGCCACCTTCCGTCGTCCACTGTCAGTTTTGAGTTGTTCGGTGCTCGTCGGTTCACTGCTTCCCAACTCGCATCACTGTGGAACTGTTCGTCTGCACACGAGCTCCTATTGCGCGATTGGAAAATCCTCCTTCTCGAAGGCCGATAATCTTCCCCCGTTCAAACTTCGTAATTTGTTAGAATGTCTCCTTATATCGTCGTGGAGGTATACTTGAGTCTCACTAAACGTTCGCCACTAATAAATAACCATTAACTATTTTCAACGTTCCGCTACAGCCCTCTATTTATACGCTTTCAGTATCAGATCAGAGGGCGCTGCACACGCCACGCATGCGTGGTGGCTCTGAAACTTTACTATTTTACGTAACATCCTATAGTTGATATTTGCAGCAAAGTTCATTTAATTCTGATGATTCCTTCATGGTGTTGATTTTCTTACAAACAGAAATGTACATTGCACCTTTCATCCAAAATGATCAGAGTTGCACCTCTCATGGGTTTTATCTCTTTGATCAAGGAGCACACTCCGTGGGAATTGTCATCTGTCGTTGCTTTCCGTCATTAACTGTTAATACTGTTCTCATTCGGTTGCCTCTTTAATGCTGACCACAAGTTATTGTCGAGAATATTTAACCCTTAATTTTTGCCAATTGTCTACATACCAGTTCCGCTTAATTTTATTCTTAAAACCAGTGTGCGTGCGTTTCCGAACGCATGTTAATAATCAGTGACAACAAATAACGTGTGAAAGAAAAAATTTGACTTATAAAGGAGTGATTTATCTCTGATTGAAAAATAATTACTTCTCATTAATCGTCAGGTAAGATATCAATGTTTGAAGTTGCATTTGTGAAAATTTTGTTGGATGTATGACATATTTTTGGGAAGTACTCTATGTTGCTAAAAGTCTCCCTACAACTTTTTTAAAGTTAAATATTTCATATTATTTCCTGGATTTTTGATGTGTAACATCTTTCCTCTCGGTTACTGGATATTTGTTGGGAGTGATTTCGTGAAAAGGGACGTGTGTGTAATAGGATGTGACGTAATCGCGCGCTACTTGATTTGACCAATGAGAGTGCGTGGCTGTCTTTTCGCTACCATGGGGGTCCAATTCTAGTAGCCATCAAGCACTCGAGCGCTTGACTCTAATTTCATTAGTCACGATATTAGGGGACATAAGTGCGGCAGAATGCTTATTTTAAAATGGAGAAACAGTGATTTCGGTGGTCGTATACATTTCTTCGAATCAAACGGTTAAAAAAAAATTGAAGATTTACTGCATTTTGTACTTTTACCATATAACAAAGATGGTTATGCTCTTTTAAAAAAATTATCACTCGCTTCCCCTGATTTTGAGTGGTGATTTTAACTTTAACTTCAGTTTGTCAAAAGCTGAGCCGTTCATAGCTTTTATGAATGATCAACTCAAGTTCGAAATGAACACAAATTAGAATGTTTCGACTGCTAACAGTGGTACTGTTATTGACGCTGTTTTACAACGGTTTTTAAATGCTTTGAAATCACAATTATATGTGTCGTATTTTAGTTATCATGAGTCTATTGTCTCCGCTCTTCCCCCAAATTGAACAAGAATAATTATTTTTGATGAAATGTTGCACATTACTCTTTTTGTTACTTAAATACAATTTTCCTTAAAGATATAATTATTCGATAGAAAATTATTTCCAATCATAAGCGATTCATATTTTTTTTCAGGAAAAAAGTTACTATTGCGTATTTACCACGATAACATGTCAGATGTTACACATCATATGTGACTACTTTAAGACTCGTTTCTTTTTGTGTATTTATCTTTTACTTAACCTCTGATTGCATTCCTATAAAAACGATTTTTTTAAAAAAAAAAAATTCAAAACAAAAAAACTGTGCATCTAAGGGTAAAATCCCGACGGCTGAAAGTAGCATTTTATGAAGCCTGGATGGCGCATTCATTCTGTTACAACCACCGGATCATCTCCATCTTTTGAGCAGGAGAAAATAATTTTTAAAAAAAGACATATGTTTTATTAACATAATAAAAATAACATATGTTATTTTTATTATGTTAATAAAACATATGTCAGTTAACTTTTGATTCAACAAAAATCAACTTTTTTCATTTCGTTTAATTATTTTTTAAAATTAAATAAATTTATTTATGAAAAGGTTAATTAAATATTAAATGATATTTTACATATAAATTAGTTACAAATAGAGTTTTATAATGTGAAATACAATATACTACATATAAAATATTACATATAATATAAAATAATTTATAAAATATATTATTATTAAATTAGTTATTAAATATTTTATATAATTATAAAATAAGTTCTGTTCACACAAATAAATTTAATTTTTAAAAAAAATTAAATTAGTTGAAAAAAAATTGATCGCGTGATTCAAACCCTATTCGCCGGCATAGAAAGCAGGCTTTCTACCAACCGCGTTACTGCGTCGTAGGAGGAAATTAAGATTTAACTGTACAAAGGCTAAACATGAATTTCTAAGGGTATTTTATCCAAATTGACTGGCCTTTCGGCGGAATCACGTTGAGGGTTGAACACCCTAAAGGAGTACTACTATTGCACCAAGTATCGACCCCAAATGAATTTCCTTAGTCGTGCCCTCCCCTTTTAGTATTCATATGCTATGCGAAATATTGCTCTCTTCGACACGCTCATCTGTTTATCATGAAAAATACTCTTCCAACAAAGATTCCGACGAATTCTCTTCCGGACTTCTTTGACGAGAGCTGGCACGCGGACGACTGCATCTACTGCCTTCTGCAATGCTGTTGGTCTGGGGGAAAATCTCTTATTCTTCAATAAATGAATAACCTCTTGATTCGTACATGTTTAAGGTATCCGACTACTTCCGAAAACTTTTTTTGAAAAAATGGAAATATGGGATTTTTTGGGGGATTTTTAGATTTATTTTTAGTATATTTTAGGAAAATTCTAAAATTCAAAACAGAAAAAAATTTATAGCTATTTAAATACGAAAAAATTGGTGAAAATGTACAAAAAATTACATAAACGGGGCCCGCTCTGTACAAAAATTTTATGAACAAATTCTCAATTTTTCAATTTTGATGCGTTTCTTTGTTATTCATGTTTGAAATGACCTTCAGGATAAGAGATATTTTAATTTTTACAAAAACTAGAACACTTTATCTTAGTGACTATATGAAATTGCTTAAAAAAAACAGCGATTATATTCACATAAAGGACTGTAAATTTTGAAATAAAACAGTGATTGATAAATCTAAAGATCAATACACTTCCATTGTTATTCAAAACATACACAAAAAATTTCAGCAAATTTTTCTCAAAACTTTTTGAGCATTCGCTGTCCCCGTTTGAGTTTTTCCAAAAAACACATTTCGAGTAAAACGCATTTTAAAGTTTGACATCTTGTGTAAAGTTATGGCATCTGCTTTTACTAAAAGACGTGTAGTTTTTGTTCTCGTGAATGGAAAATAAAACACTTGGTATTTTTATTAAGCTAATAAGATGGCCTATAAAATAAAATCATAAAACAAATTCTCAATTTTTAAAAAAAATCGTGATTTTAGGGTAGTCGGATACCTTAAGAGCTTTAAGGTATCCGACTAGGTTGAGAGACCAATTTTTCAAAAATCGATTTTTTGAGAAATTTATTGTTTTGAAGAATATAAATAGGGTTAAAGAGTCATAATTATTAAATAAATAACGTGTACCACAACCTTTGGTTTACAAAATTTTTTTTTTTTTATGAAATTTTAGCAAAATTTTCAAAATTAAGCAAAACGTCATAACTAAATTATATTGGACATAATGCAAGTTTAATTTAATTGATATGCTTCTTAATCCATTTAAAGTGTCGCAAACCGTAGGAATAAAAATATTTTAAGAAATAAATATTTTATAAGCTTTTAAATTTGATGTTAATAATTTTTCGGGAAAATTACAGTATGTTCTAAGCTAAAAATTACTGTAAAATGTGATTAAGGTATCCGACTACACTAAAATCAAGATTTTTTTTTTTTAAAAAAATGACAATTTTTTTTTTGAATTTTGTTTTATAGGCCATCTTATTAGCTTTATAAAAATACCAATTTTTTTATTTTTCATTCACTAGAACAAAAACTACAAGTATTTTATTAAAAGCAGATGCCGTAATTTAACATAAAACGCCCAACTTTTTAAAAATGCGTTTTACTCAATGTTTTTTTTATCGAAAAGCTCAAACGGGGCCAGTGATTGCTCAAATAGTTTTTAAAATAATTTGCTGAAATTTTTTGCGTATGTTCTGTATAACAGTAGAAGTGTTTTAACTTTCAGATTTATCAAACACTGTTTTATTACAAAATTTACAATTCTTTATGTGAATATAATCACTGTTTTTTTTTTTAAATAATTTCATATAATAAATAATATAAAGCGCTCTAGTTTTTGTAAAAATTAAAATATTTCTTGTTCTGAAGGTCATTTCAAAAAGGAATAGCAAAGTAATGCATCAAAATTATAAAATTGGGAATTTGTTCATTTACAATTTGTACAAAGTGGGCCCCGTTTATGTAATTTTTTGTCAATTTTTACCCATTTTAGTAGTAATCATTTATTTTTTTCTTAATTTTAACCCTTTTTTTCTTAATGTATTAAATAAATCTAAAAAGCACAAAAAATATTCCATATCTCCAATTTTTTTAAAAAAAAGTTGCCGCAAGTAGTCGGATACCTTAAATGTAACTATCAAAACCTGCAAAATTTTTTACTCTAAAGGGCTCATAACATATGGTATAAATTTCATTGAATTTGATTGAATTATTTTAGAGATATCCCGAGTTTTTCGTGCACAAATTATGGTACAAATTTCATTCTTCAAAAAATATATAATCCTTATAATCAAAAAATATTCTTATATAAGTTAGATAAAGGAAATTCTATAAAAACGATTTAAAAAAACTCTCTAGTTATATATTATTTCTTCTTCCTCAATATTTATACTTTTTATTCTAATGGCTCTAACACAGTGTTTCTCAAACTGTGGGACGTGCCCCCTAGGAGGCGTGATAATCCTATCAGGAGGGCGCGAGCATATCTAAAAGTCGAAAATAAACGATTTTAAAAAGTTATTAATTTACTGAAGGGAATCAAAATAAAATACCTTCTGAGATAATAAAATACACATTTACAATGATATAATAAACTTATAAATGCATCAGTACTGCACAATATATTTGATAATTTAACGATACTAAGACAAGTTTTATAATTACTTGTGACCCCATGGGCATGTACAAAATTATATGCAAAATTTAATACTTATCTTGATAATTTATACAGTTTATAATTTTAGTCGTATTGTAGTTTTAGCGTCAAAGTACTTAATTATTGAATTCAATATATTGTTATCGTATGGATGGGGGCGCCACGAATATTATGATTGAAAATTGGGTCGCAAACATTGAAAGTTTGAGAAGCACAGCCCTAACATTAAACACCTAAAAATCACTCTTTCATCCTAGTCGGATACCTTAAGAATCACCGATGGGTTCTTTATTTTAATGCAGAGAAGTACACTTCTGTTCAAATTGTTTAAGCTCTGACTCATTTAAAACAACATGCGTAAAAGAAACAACTATTTTTCTAAAAACATTACAGAAGCGATCTCTAACGACAAAATTTAAAATCGTCTGCTGAGTTTGAATAACAGCAGACGATCTCTGAAGCTCATGTCAGAACTAATAGAACGACTAGTTATTCTTCTTCAAAACTTTGAATAACATCATGATTGCAAATTTTCTCGATTTCTATTTTAGGATAAATAAGGCATTTTTTTAAGAAAATTTCTGAAGAGGTTCTTTGTTTTTATCTTTAATACGTGTACACAAATCTAAATTTACATTTACCTTTATTTAAATAGGTACAGCAGAATCCCTGAAAACTCAACCTAATGTGATTCGAAGTGTGGCCGAGTTTGTGAAAATGCCTTGTTATCGAGAATGTGATGAAAGTTCGAGTGTTTCCTCAAAAAATATTGTACCGCACTTGTCCGTATACATAAAAAATAGAATACATCAAAGAGTATTTGAGAATACATCAAAAAATAAACTGGCCAGATACCCTTAAACAAAAGGAAAGAAAGTACGTACTTTATGAAGAACAAGTGTTTACTACATAAAAATGAAAATTGATGAATATATAGTATACAGTAATTGACCCGATGCGACATATCTCAGAAAAATATTTTATAAAGGCATAAATCTGCCTGTAGTGAAAATTAAAGAGACACAGTACGATTCAATTGACAAAAATCGATCAAAAAATCAAATCCCAATTTTTTTAGCCTAAATTATTTTTTATATACTTTTCTATAACCTAGTTAAATTTGAAAGCTCTTAAGTTTAAAAAACGCAGGGTTGTGATAACTTTCACGTTCGTTTTTATTCACAACTCAATGGCAAATCAAAACTTTAAACGGACTAATCTCGGAAGATAAAATAACTAGTTTGACTTCACTTAAAATTCTAAGGTCTTTTTTTCTATTGGGACTAATATTTAGAAACTTCTTTCACTTGTTGCTAATAGTTCATGAAATAAAAGTTGGCATGCGTTTTTCAATCAAAGCAATACTTTTTTAAAAACGATTAAATTTAGAACGAATTTTCAATAAGTATTCATAATACGAAGTATTGTACGAATACCAATCGTATTATAGCAAAACACATACCAACTTTTGTTTATGCATTGTTTGACGTATTTGTAAAACAAATTTCATATATGTAAGTCAATTATTGTAGGAGGAGTAGCATTTTAAAATAACCTTCATAAATTTCAAGTTTTTTCCCTTAAAAAGTTAAGTAGTTAGTTTTTTATGAAATGTTGAGCTCAAAATCTATGTTACATTATATATACACACAGGCAGCAACTCAAAAAATTATGTGAAAATCATTAAATTAAAAAGTTTTTTTTAAATCGCGTACCAGTTAAGTTGTGGACTTTTTTTCGAAGGAAATGCGTAATGTCCTTCCTGTTAGCTTCCGTACTGCACTCTGCATTTTGCCGCTTCATCACAAAAACGACGGGAAAAAAAACTGAGTCCATGAGTCCTTCTTCAAAATACTTTTGACAAGACTTTAGCCCCTCACAACGTAATATTTTAGGAGTTTTTCCTCTACCTTAAATCTTCATCGTTTTCCGGCCTTTTATCATTAACTGTGAGGCAGCAAGGAATTTCTACGTCGGACAAAATGTTTTGCTCGTTATCGTTCCTGGAACATCACTTCTCGACCCTGCAGGGGTGTGACCGAGCTATCCGGATTGCCGAGTTTTCGGGATTCTACTGAATAATACTTATGTCGCAAGTGTCCCCAAATGATATGTTATCCTTTTTTGTGAGGTTTTGGGGCAACTGGTAAGAACGGGTGACTCGCCCCAGGTTGCCCAACCGATTGTTACCTCTTTTCGACTTTCCTCCTTATCATTTGATGCTTATCTTTTCCTTCTCTTGCCCCTCTAATGTTAAAAATTTCTTTTATTATTAGTTATATAGATATTTGCTTATTAATAAATGAATTGGAGAAATTTGAAGAGCAATTTGAGGTAATATTTGGTGCAGTTTGGTTAAATGGCTTTTTCGCGAGTAAAATTTACATAATTGTTAAAAAGAAAATCAAAATATATCATACGTGATATCATTTTTATATATAATCATGTTAATGTTTTAAAAATCATAATGCAATTTCGATAGACGACGTTGATTTTGAAAAACATCAAAGATTTGCTAATTTTGTAACAGTTATTTAAATAAGAATTTGTCTGGAATGTCTTCAAACTGCTTTTTTTTTTTTGCTTTAAAAATTATAAATCACTGAGGCATATGGGCAATAAATGTTTAAAAATAAGAAAGTAATTGAAAACTGCTTTAAATCTCTAACTTATGCCAGGAAAGATTTTGTATACTTGTACGGCAAGACGTAATTTGTTTAGATATCATTTAAGAATTTATTACAAAATTTTTAAGAGAAAAATATGCATTTTGTATAGTTGTGCTAATATTTTGTATACGTTTATTTTAAACAGCAATTAATTGTGAAATATACAATACATTAAAGTTTTTCCGTTAGATAATCTGTTCTATGCAACAAACACATAATTGCAAGTATCGTGTCAGCTTGTGCGTTGTTACTGAAAGGAAATGTTTAGGTAATAAACTCGTGAAAACGGTCCTGCTAAACGCTTCTATTTATTTTACATAATAAAATATTTTTTCTGCTTGTATTACATAATACATTAGTAGAAATTTTTATAATTAAAATATATTTTACTTAACCATTTCAAACTTGAATCTTTTTTCCTTATTGTATTGTGTGTGTGTACACCATAAGCCGTCACTTCTGTGTTTCTCTGGGTATATCATCATATTGTATGGCTAGATGTTCTTGAGAGAGATGGATGTCTTAATCCCCTAGCAATAAGCTTTCAATTGTATTCAAAAAATATTCTTATATCCCTTGTATCTTAATTTAAAAAGGATAGTACTTGAGTTTCGGAAACATATTTACCGTTTACGCCCAGTTGGGTGAAATTTAGGGCACTGACGAGTGTCAGCGCAGCTTCGCGAAATCTTGTACTCTAACGAGTGTTTGGTGAAGCTTCGCGGAATCTAGGGCACTATAATGAGTGTTTGGCGCAGCTTGCCTAAATCTTGGGCACTGACTAGTGTTTGGCTCAGCCTGGAGAAATGTTGTACATTAACGAGTGTTTGGCGCAGCTTTTGGCGAAATCTTGTACACTAACGAGTGTTTGGTGGAGCTTCGCGGAATCTAGGTCACTATAACGAGTGTTTGGCGCAGCTTGGCAAAATCTTGGGCACTAACTAGTGTTTGGCTCAGCCTGGAGAAATGTTGTACATTAAAGAGTGTTTGGCGCAGCTTTTGGCGAAATCTTGTACACTAACGAGTGTTTGGCTCAGCCTGGAGAAATGTTGTACATTAACGAGTGTTTGGCGCAGCTTGGCAAAATCTTGGGCACTAAATTGTATCTGGCGCGGTTTGGTGAAATGTAGTGCACTAACAAGTGTATGGTGGAGCTTCGTAGAATCTAGGGCACTAACGAGTGTTCGGAGAAATTTAGCGGAATGTAGAGCACTATCGAGTGTTTGGCGGAGCTTGAAGAAATCTAGCACACTAACGAGCATTTGAGGGCTCTCATGACCCTTAACAGATATCCGTTAACTCAAAAAACACCATCCTTTTTCAAACCAATGTATTTTAGCAGTAAAACAAAACAATAATTTGAAACTTTTACCAATTTCTCATATTTTTAGAGGATTTGAGAAAGAATTTAAAAAGTTATAACACTAAATAAAAATTGCACAATTTTTCAAAAATATGAAAATCAGTATTTTACACCACGCAGGATTCTGATGTACAAAATGGATCAAAATTAATCTTGGTATAAAAATGTTCACTTTTGAAGTTATACTATTTTTTAAGAAATTTATAGAGAAAAAAATTTTAAATACACACATACACATTCATAACAAAAATTTTTAAATTTAAAAATAAAGTTCAAATAAAAAAATTCTTTTGCATTTTTTTTGAAAATTGATGTATAAATTATGAAGAGCCTTATTTTCAACACGTGTATAAAATTTCAAATTGATATCATAAACAATTTCTGGGAAATCCTGTGCGCAAGCTAAACTTTTTTTTGTTTTGTGAAAAATGAAGTTAAATATGAGAAAGAGATAGGGTTTTCTCTTAAGTTTCACTAATTATTTCTCAATAACTTCGGAAGTTTTCACAGTATCAACACAATTTTGGTACCAAAATGCTCAGAAATATTGAGGCTTTAACATATTTATTTTTCAAAAATTTGAAAAATTTGCAATTTTAAGAGAGCCCTTGAGGCAGTTTGGCAAAATCTTGTTCTTATATGAAAAAAAATCAATTAAATTGTTCAAAAATAATTTTTTTTATATTATCGAGAATAAATTAAACTCTTAAAGGGGTTCGGCACGTCCATAGTAGCCTATGTTAAATTGCATAAAATTATGTACCTATTTCTCAAAAAATACCAACTTCTCAGAAATAAAATTTTTACAGAAGGTTATGTGTACTATCAATAACACTTTAACGAAGGTTTTTATCTTTTTGTTTAAAATTAAATTATGAATTTTTTTTAAATTGTCCAATTTTTCATCCTAAAATTTAGTTTAAAAAAAATCATATCTAAAACAGTTTGCTAGATATATCTAATTCCCTCCATTAAAATGTGTACAAATGCTAAAAATCGCCTCACTGAAAATTTGAGGATTATATGTTAAGTAGTTTTTGAGAAAAAGGCACATAAAGAGTGAAAAATATTACATTTTGAAAAAAACAGGCTTTATAAGTAAAAATTTGTAATTTTTTGAGCATTTACTTTTTTTAGTACTATCCAGAAGCATATGAAGTATTTTTTTTAACTCTCAGCTCACACAAAAGACTCTTCTAATTTCTTTTTTTCCATTATTTTTAACAATTTTTAGTTTTTTTTTGGATCTCAAGATGACTTCGTTGGACTACACGAATCCTACGTACATCTTGTTTTTGGAAGCTGACACTCAGTTATAACTTATATATCACAATGTTTTAAGTTAATTAATTTTGCTACATGACTCACACACACACACATATTGAACTGTGCAATATCCATATTTACCTAATTTTAGAGTTTTTAATTCCACAAATGTAGAACTTGGAATCACTGACCATATGGTATTATTAACTGACACATTTGGTTTCTGGATCTTTCCATCTAAACATTTTCTTAATAACATAGGATCATCTATATCTATAAAATTGGCTTCATTTAATTCATTATGGTGTATGTGTTTATGATCGTAGTGTCTTTCATTACATTCAGCTTCTGTCATTTAAAACTTCACCAGGCATTTATAATCGCAGGACACAGTCCACATGTTGAGGGCTCTTGCTTGAAGATAGAAGAAAATAAACAGAACAAATGGCAGTTTTCATGCTGTGTAGATCATTGATATTTTTTCTAATAACCATACTACAATATCTTTGAATTTCGATATTAAAGTATCGGTGATTCGGTTACGACCTATTAGGCTTTTTCTATCACTTTGCTTTTTTTCCTCTGTTTCGCTTTTAAGATCCAAAAGGCGTGTACCCGTACACTTTTGGATAAGCCCAATACACTCTAATTTCTCCACTTGAACATCAAATGGATTCGCACGCATCAGTAACATATGCAAGGGGAAACACAGGTGCTCCTAGTAAAGCTCATTTGATGCGCGTCAAGGAGTAGCTTCTTTTTTAAAAAAATAAATATAAATACTTTTAATAATCTCATTTTCTCACATCATATATCATTTTAAACAGAATTATTTGAACTTTTAAAAAATATAAAAAAAGTGAAAATCGATGATTTTTCGAAAATTCATGTGCCGGACCCCCTTAATTAAATCCAAAGAAATTGGGTGGTTGGGTGTGTGTGGGGGTATCAAGTAAAACTCAGATCATAATTCCTTATTCGAATATAAAAATGGCCAGCAATTAGAATAACGGGATGAAAAAGTGTTCTAAAGACCCAAGTGATCTTAAATCATGTCTGTGGCTGAATGCATTAAAACGGAATAAGTTATTTTATTCTTTTTCCTCTAAAAAAATAAAGAATGGTATAGAGATAAACTGGGAATAATTCCCGATGAATAAAAATCTGGAATAGCTTGAATATTCTGTGGGGAAAAATCGAACCATTGGGTTTCCTACTGCATGAGAAAAAGAGTATTCAAAGACGTGTGCTTCAGGATATGCTATATATTTTTTTTTAAAAAAGTTCTAAATAACATGTCCTAACTTCACAACTTCCATATTAAATTTGTAGAATAAACGTTTTTAATTCTCTTAGGAATGAGACAGATAACGAAAATCGTAGAGAGTGGTTTTTACACCTTTTATAAAAAAATCGAACTAAAAGTGGCATTTTTCTCAATGATTGTGATGTACTTGTTTAAACCAACCGAATAAGTGAATAAAGAATTCTAGATTTTTTTATCAAGCTTCTGTGTAAAATTAGACAGTAATTGATGAAATGTTAAATACTTTCTCGTTAAATTAACGTCATACTAGAATTACGTAGCGGATTCACTGCGAACACAAGTGAAGGGTTTACTTTGAATTAAATTTACTTTTATCCTGTGCGTTTAATTCTTTTTTTTCCTGTTAGGCACGTGTTCTTGGACCACCTGGGTCTTTTAAAACACTTTTCCGCTTGGAAAACTTTGCTAGCCGGTTTTTATTCCATTATTGAGTAAAGTAGGGGAGGGGAGGTATTTCTACCCGATTCGGGTTCGTTGGATTTTTTTTTGGATTCGTTGTTATTTAATTCAACCATTTTATTACAGTTTGTCAGGGTGAGGGCAGCGGGTAGCCTAGGGATCATGGTCACGGATTCGTAGCCAGCATGTTAAGAGAACAAGCCTAGTGCCGTTGAAGACCCGTGGGGTAGAGGGGTTGATGCACGCTAAATCTCTGTTGTGACCGAAAGTCCTTTCGTTGGCGTGTAGTGAAAGTTTGGAAAGAGAACACCAACTCGGGAGTCATTCATATTCCTTGCCCAAAGTTCAAAATGACTAGGTCTATCGATTTTTCAGAATTGTTTTTTTTTTTAAATTCCTACTATTAACTCACACTCTCTATATAATTATTTATTTATTTATCTTGGTGGAATTTTCAATCGCTAATAAAATACATTTTAAAGCGCTCCATTGAGCTGAAATTTTATATACATGATTATTTTGGATGACAATACAATAATTTAATTATAATTAATAAAAATTGATTAAAACTAATTATGTAAAAAATTACAAATACAGCCACGTTGGCGACTTAGCGATCCTTTTGGCGACTTGCGTGTCAAAACTTGAAAAGGTTTTTTTTCTCACGTTTCAAAGCATTCAGTTGAACTGAAATTTTATAGACACGATTGTTTTGGATGACAATACGATACATTAATGATTATTAACAAAAATTAATTACCATTGAATATTGTGATTCTGTCCTATGTATATACATATTTATATTAGTTGTAACTATTAAATAAAAAGTAGCTAAAATAAAATTTTTCTTTGTTGATCTAAGTAGGAATTAACTTTAAGAAAATTTTTTGTTATTGCTTGTTTAATTGAATTGCCTGAAATTCATTGTGTTGTCCCTTATGTTTGGATTACTTTAATCTAAACGCATGAAAAACAGATTTTTTTTTTTTGCAAATGTAAATTACAATTTTTCTAAAATTGCACGCTTCATTTTGAAATAGTAAAAGGGGAGAAGGACAAAAAAAAATGGAAATTCTTAAATTAACCAATTCTTAGTAAATATTAAATTATATTTTATACAATTAATTTGTATTTCAAAAAGTAAAATAATTACTGTAGTTATATCAAAAAAATTTTTTAATTATATATTTTAGAAATATATTATAATATAATTTAATTATTATAAGATTTTATAATATCAATTATTTTATAATTAATATAATATGTATCTCATATATTATTATTATTAGTTGAATAGTTTTATAATTATATAAAATATTTATTGTCTTTTAATAATTTTTTTATTTTATTCTAAAATAAGTAATTTGAGAAATAAACATCTAGTCAATCGTGTGATTCAAATCTCGTAGTACGCAGGAACGTTACACGTATGCAATTCCGTCATTGGAGGTAATTATAACTTAATGGTATAAAAGCTATGTATATGAATTTCGAAGACTATTTCCTCCGGATTGGATGCCCATTCCGTGTTATTACATTGAGGGTTTAACACCCTAAAGGAGTACTACTATCACACAAAGTCTCGTTCGCAAATGAATTTTCTTAGTCGTACCCTCCCGTTGGAATAAGCATTATTTCGATATCAAAGTTATAGGAGAGTAGGATGGCCGCGGTAGAGAGAGAGCTTTATCGTAATTGTCACGAACTCGTGGCTGGTGTGTCGCAGGTATTTTGGTCACTGAAGACCCGGCGTGTAGAGGACCACTCAATTTATCGAAATTCAAAGTCCTCCCGTTGGAGTTGTGTGGCATTTTAGGAAGGGGATGTCAGCTCCTCATCCTCGTCAATTGATCGTTGTTCAAAATGACGAGGTTCGTCAAAACTAGACCTCGTGTTGCTTTATAGTGCGACATTAAGAGGTCTCGGGAGTGTTAAATTTCTGTAGAGGGCTGAAAATATAAACAATTTTCAGACAGATATAATTGTTTTAAATTTAAATTAAATACTTCGAATATTTTACACCTTATTTATAAAGGAATGGGGCTTCAAAAAAAAAATAAAATGTTTAAAATATAATCATTAGTTAAAAAATTATAAGCATATGAAAATAAGAAACTTTTCTATATAAGAAATGTTAAGTTCTACTCTTCGCGTATTCTATTTCTAAAATAGTAGCTTTAATTACTAGATTTAAGTTTATTTATAAAGTTAAATGTATCCTTATTACACTGTAGTAATATTATATTATAGTAGCATAATAAACTGTAAATTTTTTATTTTTTAAAATATATATTTTCAAAATTTTTTAAAAAATTTTTTAATATTTTTTTAATATTTTGAAACACAAAAGATAATTATTCTTAAATGATGTAGGGTTTAAAAAGTATGATACATTTTATATAATTCTATAAAGGTTTATACATCAGAGTCTACTATCTTAGAAAATAGCGTGCGCAATGCAAAAATTACTTAATATTTGTTACAGAATTTTCATATGCTTATAATTTTAAAAATTATGGTTATATTTTAAACATTTTATACTTTTCTGAGGCCCCATTCCTTTATAAATAATGTGTAAAAGATTCGAATTTTTAAATTTAAAAGAATTATACATGTTTGAAAATTGTTTATATTTTCAGCCTTCTAGAGAAATTTAACACCTCTGAGAACTCTTAATTAAACGCTCATTCATTAACACTTGCCACTCTGTTCTTACTTATTACTGTCCCGTCCCCCATCTGTTGGAGACACAGCTGTTGAATTATTCCATAGGTTTTCAAAAAAAAAAAAAATTGAATGTAAATTTCGGCTGGGATGGGGAAATTTTCGCTTATGTGTTCCAAAAATGAATTTATTTAAAACCGATGTCATTATATCGCTTATTACTTACCATTCTTGCTGGACTAAAAATTCGAACCTATAACCACAATAGGTTAATTACTTAGTTTAACAAGCTTAATTATTTGAAAGTTAACTTTTACCTTAAATACGTATAATGTAATAAAAATCGTATTGATAAATTTTTGCAGACTACCCGAGAAGTGATTGTTCGAGAAAGAACTCGAAAACCGGTAGAGAAACCTCAAATTTATAGACAGAAAGTGGCAACGCCTTCAGAGAAACAACAGAAAGTGAGAATCAACACGACCCGAAGTAAAACCGTGGAAAAAACAAGAAACCCCAAAGAAAAACTGTTAATGGTGAGTAATTATTTCTTGAGATTCACAATGAGTTTAAAACATTATATATTTGCTTATACTTATATTTAAGGTATCCGACTACGTTCGGAACCATGATTTTAAAAAAGCGCATAAATGTATAATTTTCATGATATTTAGTGTCACTTAGATTAGAATGCATGTATAAAATTGTTTTAAGGACATTATGAGAAAAAAGAATTATTTAAATACAATATTTTGGCAAAAATTAACTTAGAATAACCTTTTTTCCAAATGTTCTCCTTTTGTAAAAAATGCTTTTATTGTATTAATATTTTGCCTGTATATAGCTCAGACCTCTCTACAGAGGCTCAACTATAATTTTTGTAAAATTCAAATTATTTTCAGTTACAACCATTTGAAATAATTATCGGCTTAAAATTTCTCCCTTCTGTTTTCGTAAAACATGGATAAATCGACTTCCAAGTTATGCGTTTCAAAAATTCTAGTTGAGCCTCTGTACAGAGGTCTGAGTTGAATACAGGCAAAATATTAATACAATAAGCATTTTCTAAAAAGAACTTTGGTAAAAAGTATTTTAAGTTAATTTTTGCCAAAATATTAGTATTTAAATTTTTGTCATAGTCCAAACAATTTTATACATGCATTCTTATCGAAGTGACACTAAATATCATAAATATTATCCATTTACACGCTTTAGCAAAATCACGGTTCCGAACGTTGTCGGATACCTTAAGAGAATATATATATTTGTTACCGTGAATGCGTGAAATCCGTTATTTCATAGAATAACTAGGTATTTTATGAAATAACTAGATAAGTCAGTTAAAGTTTATAAAATTATTGAATTCTACGATTTAACTAGGTATTCTATAGAATACCGATCACTTGATCATTAAAGTATGACATACGACTCTCTCAAAGTTCTTTGAACCGGTTTTAGCTACTTTGGGAAGAATTTTTCCTATTAGGCGAAATAAACCAGTTATACTCTAGATATCAGTTCAATATATGTCAGGGAGAATTATTTTCCATTGAAGAAAGTTCCAAACATTGGCACGACGCTTCGATCTGTTGCAACAGCTCAAAATTGCGGTATTGGACAAGGATTTAAAAAGTGCTTGTGTAAAAAAAGTGTCATACTGAACAGTGTGCTTGTTTCAAAAATAATAAGCATTTCAATCCAAAGTGTCATCACAGCAATCCTTGCTCTTATAAATTCATTATTTAATAATGAAAAGTAAAATAAAGGTATCTCACATAAAATTTTAATATTCTATTACGTTTTTATTTTAAAAAGTGTGCACGATTCTATGAAGCAACAGTTTTTTCCCAGCGTGTATTTTTGTTGATAATATTTAAATATAATCTATTTTTGCAACAAATTCTTTATTCCCCTTTTCTGTTTAACTTATAGAAAAAGAGCACTAAAATATCTCTACTTTCTCTTATTGTTTATCAATTATTCATCCGAAAAAGGGATAAAATGTACTTTTCGAGAAATTTTAGCTATTTAGGATAAATTAATTTATAAAACATCTTTGAAATTGTTTATTTTTCACTTTAATGGTCTATCTTTAGTTATTTCATGAAATACCTAGTTATTTCATTGAATAACTAGGTAAAGTATGAAATTGTTCATCTATTATATACTTTGTTTTGTTTAGTTATTTTATGAAATACCTATTTATTGTATGAAATAACTGAAATATACTCTTTAACGGTAACATATATAATATACAAAAAATATTCAGTTCGTTTTGATTGTTAATTCTTCTGTGGTAATACAATTTGATTACCTCAAAGATAAATTTACCTCATCGCTTCGTTGTGCGTGGTTAAAAAAAACAATCATATCTTTTCATTAAATGTTATATTTTGAGTTAAAGAGGGTGGAAAATAATTATGGAAAGATGTTTTTGAATTACCGATAATGTAAAAAAGTGAGCAAAAAAATATATTGAAATACACAAAGAAAGTTGTTTTCTTTGCTATGATACATTGGTTGTGGCAAAAGGAGTTTTACAGAGAAAATACTCTTCTCGGCATCAACTACTCTAATTATGACAATCCCTACAGCAGGGGTGCCCAACCGAAATTGGTTAGTGAGCAAAGTAAAATTTTATTAAACTGAGGTGGGTCGCACATATAAAGAACAACAACAAATTATTCAAAATATTTTACTATCGTACGTCATTCAAAATATTTTATTACCTTGCAATTAATGTGATACTTGTTTTTTTTATTTCACTTTATTTTTTTAATACCAACGGATAATTTAGTCGACGCTCATCGTAGCTCTTCTCGGCATTAATTCTACTCAAATTATGACAATCCCTAGTGGGTGTGAAAGGGGTTACAAGAAATGTAGTAGAAGGGTTTAAGTAGGGAAATATTTATTTATTTACTTATTTTGGAATACACCAAGTACATTGTTTTCCTTGCAATGAAACACTGCTTGTGGCAAAAAGAATTTTTCAGAGAAAGTACTCTTCTCAGCATTAACTTGAATAAGATTATGACAATCCTTTAAAAGATGTGGAAGGGGTTACAAGATTTCCTACTACATCGATCGCCCTTAGGGATAAATAAAATTGGTAACGAACCTTTGAGAAGTCACTGGAAGCGACCCTTCTGGAAATTCCATTAAAGCATTATAAAGGATATCTGAATTCAGAAGTGAGACAGTCGAGTTCAGAATCTGCTTGTAGATTGTATGCGATGAAATAGACTATCTGAGTTCCTATTAGAGTGAAACTGTTTCAGAGAGTTGTTTCTGAAGCTCTTAAAGCTTGTTTACAACGAGTGCGTTTTTCCATCACTGCAAAAAATGTGTTTTAAGTATTTCTTTGTCCATTTTTCTTCGCGTAGTCATTTGTTCGTCCTCGTCTATGAATAAATCTCTTATTATTCAGTTAATTGGAGTCATCAGCCGTTTTTCACCCACGCCAATTTGTAAAAATATTTTAATACTAAATCAATTCTAATTAACGAGTATTAGTTAACCTAACAAGGGCTGTGGGTAGCCTGGGGGTTAGAGTATCGGACTCCAAACCGGAAGGCCTGGGTTCGATGCTCGATGCTACCAAATGCCCTCGGAGTACATGCTCGTTAAATCAGTGGGTCCGAAAGTCTTGTGGGTGGTCGCAGCAGAAACCATGGAGTGCATGAAACTGGAGAATATTTCCCTCCCCTCCAGTTCCATGCCTAAATTGTGGAGGTGGAGATAGGTGGTGTCGCCATCTATCGGTATAAAAGTCCAACCTCTGGCAACTTTTATTCCAGTTGTTGTTGCTAATGCCCCCTATCCGACGTAGTCAGATCGAGGCCCACAAAATTCATCATGGCAAGTGGTTAGATTTACGCCTGTCGTTGGCCGTAGCCTTAAGCACTACACAGGTGACAGTACGATTTAGCTCGGTTCCACCCCAATTTTGAGGGAGAACAACCTGGGAAGGTTTAGGGGTCTCCCACCTCTCATTCCCTGCCACCAACCTCACGAAAGGACTTGCAGCTCGATGGCTGTTTAGAGTGCCCCCTTTCCACGAAAGCACTATACATTTACAGACATCCATGTATTCTTCGGGATTCGAACCCAGGCGCTACATCATGGCAGTCAGCGTCGCTAACCACTATACCGGATGGGCGACACGTTTTCATTCCTTCCCTACCGGAGGGACACGACAACAGCAACAGTTAACCTAACTTTAATTGTAATAGAATTGTATGGAAACTTTTTATATATCCAAAATAATGAAATTTATAATATTTTGTTTTACACAGTACGCAAAACCCCTTTGAATATAGTAGAACTGCAAATATTAACTCTTCTGAGCTCTTTATTTTTATGTACATTAAATCTAAAATAAAGTAAAAATAATTTCACATACCCATAATTGGATTCCTAAGCAATTTCATTCCTATGTATAAAAATATTTTTTAAAAAATTAGATATCTGTTATTTATATAATTTGATAAAATAATAAATTACGTAAGTTGTTAAGGAATAATTTTTCTGTTCTTGTATTGGTATTTTTTCCCATTAAAATCAAACATGAAAACCCTAACGCATTTTAAAATAATAGATTCCTGCCATAGAAAAATTCAGAGAAGATTGAAAGGTATAAAATATACACAAAAAGTGTTAGAAAAATTCCTGTAATAGCAGAATCGTTTGGAAAAAAAATGTCCAGCTTCTCAGGAGGGTGGGGGATACATTGAAGTAGATTTATGTAAGAATGTTTATTATTAAGTTTTTGTACCACACCTATATGTGTAAAAATGAGCCTTGTAAATAATACACACAAAAACCCTTTATCATCTTTTTCAATTCCAACTATTAACTCACTCTCTCTATATATATTTATTTGTTTGTTTATTTATTTATTAAATTGTTTATTTATTTGTTTATTTATTTATCTTGGTGAAATTTTCAATCGTTAAGCAAATACATTTAAAGCGCTCCATTGAGCTGAAATTTTATGAACATGATTATTTGGGATGACAATACAGTAATTTAATTATAATTAATAAAAATTAATTAATTAAAACTAACTATTTAAAGAATTACAAATACAGCCACTTTGGCGACTTTTGTCAAAACTTGAAAAGGTGTTTTTTTTCATGTTTTAAAGCATTCAGTTGAACTGAAATTTTATATACACGATTGTTTTGGATGACAATACGATACTTTAATGATAATTAAAATTAATGACCACTTAACGTTGCGATTATATCATATGTATATACATATTTATATTCATTGTAACTATTTAATAAAATGTAGCTAAAATAAATTTTTCCTTGTTGATCTAAGTAGGAATTGACTTAAAAAAATTTCTTTTATATTACTTGTTTATGTAATACTTTAATGAATATTCAAAATGCGTTGCACATTTTGCGGGAATGTATGTTAAAGTTTTTCTTCGTAAAACTAATACATCTAAGGCAGTGGCCACTTGCTTGTACATGGACCCCTTTCTATACCAGAATTTTAGCCTCAAGTAAAATAACTTTATTTCAATGCATAATAAAACAATTAAAAATGTAAGCTTTAATGTCCGGAAAATGGTAAATGAAAATATAATATATATAAAAAAAATTATATAAGACTATTTTATAATTGCGTATTTTAACAAAAGTATAACTTTGGTTAATGAGTTTATGTACGAAATATCACTTGTATTCAAAAATTACTTAGGTTGCGTACTTAATTTTAACAATATAAAGAACAATACTGCTTTCGGTTCATAACTAAGCAAAATTTATTGCATTCATTTCATATCTCGACAATAATCTACTCCTGTATTTTAGACAAACTATTGCATGCAGCGGCAAAAATCCGTTTTTATTTAAACCCCTGATAGATGGTCGCACCCACGATCGACCCGATTCCTCTTTGCGACGCTTTCTATTACTTGTATTTTATATGTAACTATCTATAACAGTGTCAAACATTTGGATGAATGCGCCATTTTTTCTAAAGAAGTATTGAATGAGGTATATACGTGCCGTCAAATAATTTTTACTTGTGATCATTGGGGAAATAATAAAACTAAAAATAAAACAACACAAAACTCTTTATTTACTAAAAACCCTTTGGCATTGTTTTGTTGTAGAAGTTTTAGTTATACGTATAATTCAAATTAAAGTAACAATGTGACTTCTGTTGTAGCAGATTAGATGACAAATAACAGGACTGTAAGATGTTACTTTTAGTAGAATGCATGCTGAATTGGAGTCAGCTGTCGAACGGTTTCTAAGCAATTAATTATTTTTGCTGTGGTTCTCTTTTTTGACGAGAGTATTTGTAATTTGTTTCAAAATGCCGCTTTACTGACGATGTTCTGCATACCACTATTCTAGACCATAAAACACACACCGCTTTGTCGCCTTTACTAATATCATATTTATAGATTCACCAAACTTGAAATTCTCTGTTACACTTACCACCTTGCACTTTTTGTTCTTTTTTCTGAACTAGACATATTTAGTAAAAGTTAAAAATCGTAAATGTAACACAAATAAACTTTAAAATACAGTTGTGTCAATGAAATTATCTATGTTATATGCGTAGACAAACTTTGCATCATAAGCAACTGTAGTCCACGACGTATAACTATAGAAAGACAATAACAAACGAGTGTGCTCCCCGCCAACCCCAGCCGATCACTCGCGTTTGTTCGTAATACCTCATAGAGAACTTTGTTATTTTGAAATTAAATGCAAACCATTTTGATCACTGGCGTGCTCAAAATATTGTCACTTGCCATCAATGCCACGCGTGCCACTGGTTCGCCATCCTTGATTTATATATTTTCCTCTAAACTTTTTAAAACGTAAAAATCGTGACTAATTTTTTTTAACTTTCATTATTGTGGAAATGGGTCGGAAATATTTTCTTTATACCAAGCCTATAGCGAAACCCTAAAATGTCCTCGCAGCCCCATATTCATTTTAATTTACCCCGAACCCTCTCAGCTGCCGCAAGGTACCCCTAGAGGTCCATGGGAGCAATCATGGAAACCTTAGGATCTAAAACAGCGATTCTTATATCTGTGGTCCGTGAAACCTTAGGGGTCTCTCGCGTCTTTCTAGAGTGTCCGTGAGTGAGTGAATATTAACGTCGCACTGTTCAGCTACACGAGGGCTTTTGGTGACGGACCTCGCAGTTTTTAACCATGGTCAAGTGTCAAGGACGACACCTGAGCTGACACCCTCTCCTAACTACCACACCACACCAACGGGAGGACATTTGAGCTCTCGACAGATTTAACGTGCATCGTTCCCCTACATGGTGGGTCTTTACTGGTACTGGGCCGAACTCATGACATGCCTGCCATGATCGGATACCTTGACCACTGGGCTACCGCAGGCCCAGGGTGTCCGTGAAAGTCTCTCATTTAATGCTAAGATTTTCCTCTTTTACAAAATCTGAAAGATCTCGTGGAAAAATTTTAAGATTCTGCCATTCTGGACAAGATTACTAAAACGTGTTCAATGAACCTTTAAATCATTTAGCCATATGTTGGGAGTCGAGGTGGTGTTCGAAGTCTTAGGGGTTCACGATGTCAGGTGTATATATAAAGGGGGTCGCGGTGATCGGAAGTTTCAGAACCACTAGTCTAAAGTGTTCATGATTATATATTCGAAATAATTAAAAATTAAAATGTAATTCTTTTTCCCCCCTTCTACTTAAAACAAGACATTTAATATTCCGTATCGGTATTTTCATTACATATTTTCGTAAACTTTCAAGATTTTGCCTTTCTACATCTACCAAAATATGTTTTATGGGGTTGTGTTTGTAACTTTTGTCACGTTTCTTAGAAGCTATTTTCGGCCCCACTCTGTTATGAATATGAATAAATGACACTCTGCGGTCATTTTCGCTCTCATTCCTGGTATATTTTTTGTTTGTTTGTTTTAGTCTCTAAAGGAGGAATATGTTTTTTCTTTCAAGTGCATGAAGATAGAAAAATATGCATCTAGAATTTTACTCGACATCTACTAGACTATATTTTATACTGTGGAATATTTTTTTTTTTTGTATGAAAGATATTTGTCTTCAGTACCATGCATTTGATTGACAAGTTGAACGAGTTTTAGTGTGTTTTGCTTCTGAAAAACGTGGAAAATGTCGAAAGGTGTTTATGTAGAGAAATAAAACATCTGTGTGTATTTATGTGGTTCTGATTTTATTTATTTTTTGATACTGGAAACTCAAAAATATGTTAGGGAACTTAGTATGTCTCCTTTGATAATTCTAAAAAACGTCACACAAAAAAGTATCAATTTTTTACGCATGCGCACGCCCGTTCACCCATTTCGCGAAATCAAAATATAGTGCTTTGAAAGTTAAAAGATTGAACGAAGTGTTGTAAATTAGGTTCAATAAAGTCTCGGTTAGTGTTAAAAATATTTATTAAGTTAATATTTGCTGTACAAATACAACACATTTCGAAGCATATATAATAAGCAAAGAGCATGAAAGATTTTTATTGGCGGCCATATTATAAAAAACATCGCCAAATACTCTCCTCGTTTCTGCACGTGCGGGAAAAAAAATCCCCGCGCATGCTGCTTCCTTATTAGCCAATAGACAAATAAATTCGAAAATATTTTTCAAGATCTAAATTGCCATTGCGAAATGGTGGGAAGTTTTGGGTTATGGAATGTAAGATTAGGTGCTGACCTCGTCACTTGACCGTGGTTCAAAATTATGAGTCCCATCGCCAGTAGCACTTTTGTTTCTTGGTGTGAAGTTGATACTTAAAAATACTAGGTTTTTATAAGGCTTTGGCAGTTTGAACGTATTCTTTGGAAACATTTTCTTTTACGAAAAAAAAAAATGGTGTATGAAACTCTGCTCTCTAAAATAACATTCCTCCTGCTTTTATAAATCATTCCAAAATATTATCTTTTCTACATTTTTTCAGTTCCCACGATTTTCTTCTTTCCACGTGAAGTGAAATTCAAATCCTCTGCATCATTTTTCTTTCTTTCATTTTTTTTTTCTTTTTGAAGAAAAAAAGAATGATACTCGAAGGACTGTAATACTTTCCTGGCACGGAAGAAATAGATTCTGCGAGAATACCGGATATACTCTTCCACTCTAAAGTAATTCCAAATGCCCGCATGTGTCTTTTTTTTCACTCTAGGTATATAGCAGTAACCAACCCTTTTAAATTCCTCCACCTGGTTTTCTAAACAATTTTCCGTCTGGAATACTTTTTTTTTACTACCTTTGTACTGGTATCAAGATTGTTTTATCTCGGTTTTCCTTTTTCTGTTCTTCGCTTTTTTTTTGTATTTTTTGATTCAATATTTTTTACTGCTATAAAATATTTTATGTGTTATTGGGCACGTGATTTTACATAAGTGGGAAAATTATGCATGCTCCTGAAATTGTATGATCGTCGGTAGTTAAAATATGTACAGGGCAAACTGGAGAACATTGAAATCACTTTTAACGAAATTACCTTTAAATGGTTTACAATTAAATTTTGGCTATGAGACTTTGTATTTCGAAACTAATTTAGTTGCAAGATGTTAGAAAAAGTCGTTTCAACATAAAATACTGTATTAAAAAACAAAAAAAAATTGAAAATTGGATTCAAGTTTTTTATCAAGTGGAGACTTCAAATGGAAGAGAGATTTGGATTATAACCTAGAAAATGATTTTACTAAAAGAACTGAAAAATGATATTGAATATATATATAATTTTAACATTAAACTTTGAAATACTTTATATATACCTATTTCTACCGATGGTGGTCAGATGGCCGTTTTCGGTAGCTATATTCTGTTACTAATGCCACCTGATCGGCAAAGGCCAGATCAAGGCCCACGAAATTCATCATGGGAAAGGGCTAAGTGACGCCTGTCGTTAGCCGTAGGTTTGAGCACCATACAGGTGACAGTTTGATTTCGCTCTGTTTCACCCCAATTTTGAGGGAGAATAACCTGGGGGTATAGTCAGGGGCCTCGCACCACTCTTCCCTTTCCACCAACCTCACGAGAGGACGTCTATTTAAAGTATTTTGCAAATTATTACAAATATTTGTAATAATTTTTATTTTGCCTTTGTGGGTTACCACCAGCAGGCGCTCTGTACATAAACACAATAGAATGACTTTCTCCTGGAAGTCTGCAATTTCCATGAAGATAACTTAATAAAATTTCATATGTTTTCCAGTGGTCAAAAGACCACTCACGATAAATAACGATGGAGTACACATGATTATGAGGAAAAGCAAAAGAAAGAGAGATATTCAAAAATTTAGTAGTTATATATTGAAAAAAAAAGTTGTGGAGTGCAAGTGTGAGAAAAATGAAAACATACAATTTAACAATTTTGATTAAAGTCAAAAGGGGCCATTTGACTTCTCTGGTAGATTAAGTGTTAATTCTGTTCATTATTTTGCAAAAAAAAAAATGAAGTACTTTTAGAATATTTGATGCTTTAAATTGCATTGATTTTTGCCTATTTTTCAATTCCTACTATTAGCTTACTCTCTCTATATATTTTATCTTGTTCAAATTTTCAATCGTTAATAAAATACTTTTCTATTCATCCTATCAAGTTTAAATAAATTTTTCTTAACTTATAGTGGATGACACTTGATGTTAATACAATGTCAAATATTAATTAATTAATCAAATTAAATTAAATTATACCGGTTTTTGATGCCAACTTAGATTCGTCTCTATTTTTCTAATAATGTAACTGTTAAAACAAAGACAAAAATTGGCGCCGAAAACCTGTTTTTCAGCCAAACTAGCCAAACCAGATGTGCATTGTTACAACAATACAGACAAATCAAGCTCTTTTTTCAATTCCTACTATTAGTTCACTCTTTCTATTATATATATTTATTTATATTATATATCTTTTTCAAATTTTCAATCGTTAATAAAATACTTTCAACCATTCTTCATTAGTTAATAAAATACATCCATTCTCAAAGTAGGAATTGCCTTAAATTTTTTTTCTATATTACTTTTTTTTTTTGTTTCATTAAATACAGATTCTACACCTCGAGGCATCGTTTCCTTTCTCCCATGAGGGTTTGCAGTTTTTAATAAAATCGATAATATATTTTTTCGAGTGTCCAAGCAATCTTTTACTATTTTCATATCTTTTCCTATCTTTCCACTGCTCTTTTCCTGTCTCTATAGCATTCGTAGAGTTCAGTCTTAGATATTTTTAAACATAGTTTAGATTATAACTCTCTCTTTTATAAATTAAAGTGTGTTTGATTAAATATGGTGCCTAGATAGATATAGATAGATGGATAGAGATAGATATAGATAGATGGATAGAGATAGATATAGATAGATGGATAGAGATAGATATAGATAGGATGGATAGAGATAGATATAGATAGATGGATAGAGATAGATATAGATATAGATGGATAGAGATAGATATAGATAGATGGATAGAGATAGATAGATACAGAGCTAGATGGATAGAGTAGAAAGATAGATATAGATAGATTTGATAGAGATAGATATAGATAGATGGATAGGAGATAGGATATAGATAGATGGATAGAGATAGATATAGATAGATATAGATAGATGGATATAGATAGATGGATAGAGATAGATGGATAGAGATAGATGGATAGAGATAGATGGATAGAGATAGATGGGATAGAGATATATTTTGGATAGAGATAGATGAGACAGATAGAGACAGACAGAGATAGATAGAGATATATTTTGTGTGATAGAGGATATAGATAGATTTGATAGAGATAGATAGAGATAGATAGAGATAGATAGATGGATAGAGATAGATAGAGATAGAGATAGATAGATAGATAGATATAGATAGATATAGATAGATAGATATAGATAGGTAGATATAGATAGATAGATATAGATGTAGATATTACAGATAGATAGATATAGATAGGTAGATATAGATAGGTAGATATAGATAGATAGATAGAGATAGATAGACAGTAGTGATATGATATTGTAGATAGATAGAGATAGATAGATAGAGATAGATAGAGATAGATAGATAGATAGATAGAGAGATAGATAGGATAGATAGAGATAGATAGATAGATATGAGATAGATAGATAGACAGAGATAGACAGATGTGAGACAGATAGGATAGAGATAGATGATATAGACAGATAGGATATATACAGATAGATATAGATAGATAGATATTGTGATGGGGATAGATAGATATAGATAGATAGATAGATAGATATAGATAGATATAGATAGATATAGATAGATATAGATAGATAGATATTAGAAAGTGGTTCGAATCTTCGACTTTCGCCATCTTGACTTTGTTTTCACTTCCCTGAAAATAAGGATGAGAAAACGTTGTTGTAACTTTCAACATTTGTTAGAAAAATAAACTACAATTGCCCCGTAGTTTCAAAACGGTAGAATTTGGAAGAATTTCAAAAATTCAATTTTAAGGTTGGTTGAATAATCTTCATGTGCAAATGAAGGTAAACTTAGATGGAGTAATCAATTGGAATAGATCACCCATGATAATCCGTGAGAATTCCCGGAAAAACAAAAGGAAAGGGTTGTGAATGATTGTTCAGGACATCTATAATTCGATTCTGCATGTTGTTCGTAACGTGCACAGTGGGAAAGAAATAAAAAATTAAATTATTGTTCTATAATGCTTAATTTGTTTGAAAACCACTGAACCACCAGAAGCAACTGGAACAGTAAAAAGCCCGTCCAAGAGAGGGGAAAAAAGTCACCCGCTCTCAAAATGTTTTGTGCATCAACTGTTCTCAAGCATTTTAATTTAAGCATTGAAACAATAGAATTCTTTGTTTTTCCTATTGCTCTGTATCGCAATACATTAAATCTTAGTTTCTTTCTTTCCGGAGGCCAACGTCCTTTACTTTACTTATCCGACTACTTGCAACAACTTTTTTTAAAAATAAAGGAGATATGAGGTTTTTTGTGGTTTTTAGATTTTTTTTAGTACATTTTAAGAAAAATATGTTAAAATTAAGAAGAGGAAAAGAAATTTATTACTAAAATAGAAAAAACCTGGTAAAAATTTCCAAAATATAACATGAACAGGGGCCGTTCTGTACCAAAATTTTATGAACAAATTTAAATGATCTTCAGGATATGAGATATTTTAGTTTCCACAAAAACTAGAACTCTTTATCTGAGTTATATGAAATTCCTTTTAAAAAGTGATTATATTCATATAAGGAACTGTAAATTTTGTAATAAAACAGTGATTGATAAATCTAAAGGTTAAAACACTTATTCTATTATACAGAACATACAAAAAAAATTCAGTAAATTATTTTCAAAACATTTTTATAATCAAGTTGTCCCGCTTGAATTTTTTTGAGAAAAACACATTTTGAGTAAAAAGCATTTTTAAGTACGACATCTTGCTTAAAGTAATGGCATCTGCTTTTACTAAAACTATTGTAATTCTTGTTCTAATGAACGGAAAATAATAAACTTAGTATTATTTTGTCATAAAAAATTTGTCAATTTTTGGCAAGAATCAGAATTTTAGGGTAGTCGGATACCTTAAGTAATGGAGTTCCTAACTCCGTGGAATTCGACCTTTCACCCATGAGATTTGCTGTTTTTGGTAAACATTGGTGATGCATCGCCGATTGCTAAAGAAACTGCTTCCGATTTCAACAGGTCTCTTTGACATTTCATGTCAGTAATAAGACATTAGGTTTAAGTAAATAAATCAAGATAATTGAGAATTTCCTAGATTAAAATTATGCTCGAATATTGGTGTCGAAGTGGCCACTTATAGAGAAAGAGGCCCTTAGAATGGGACTGAAAATCAATGAGAATAATACCAAGTACATGCCTAGCACTAAATCATGATTCAACGATTCCCATTTTAAAATTGAAGAGTATTATTTTGAAGTTGTTGACAGCTTCACTTATTTAGGTTCGAAAATTAACAATAGAAACGGATTGCACTACTGAAATCCAAAAGAAAATTACTATATCAAATAGAGGCTCCCAATGGAAATACGAAAAACATATGAAATCAAATTTAATCAAAAGAAAACAAAGGTTCTATTGTATAAAAGTCTTTTGTACGGCCCTTTTACAAAAGGAAAATGACTAAAACTTGAACTCAGCTACATGGAAAATGCCAGCTGCGAGTTTCTGACCACACGGCAACTGCGGCCGAATTTTTTAAAAACTTATTTATCACTTATAGCAAAATATATCACTTATTTATCACTTATTAAAAAATCCTGCAGATTTGGAAATACAAATTATTTTTTAAATTTAATACAGGGTTTAGAAAAATTTTTTTGCATCAGTAATAAAGCAATTTTTAAAAAAGAAGGTTCTATTTTAAATTCTTATAGACATTTATTTACCTTGTGAAACTTGGTCCCTGTCTCGAAAGAGAGAAAATTAAGTATCTCGAAAGGAAGATTTTTAAAATTCCTTTTTTAGGGAAATTGGGGAAAAAGGAGAGGGAAAAGCGATTAAATTTAAAGCTCAACAACCCTATAAAGAATCTTACATTGTTAGTTTCATCAAAATACAACGAATTAAATGGGCAAGTCACGTTATCAGAATGAGCGAAAACCGCACCACTAAAAAATGTCTTCAATGTTCAACCAATTGGCACACGAAGAATAAGTAGGCCAAATCTTGGAGGGATTGATGGCCAAAAAAAATTCCCCTTTGTTTTGAAAACCGGGAACGGAAAACACTAGAGGGGAAGGGCTGGTGGGGTGTGAAGTTTTCCCCCGGGGGTGATACCCTCCCCTTGTTAACTTCGAGATCTAGGGGTTTAGGATTGAATGAAGAACCAGGCGTTGTCATGATTTTAAAATGTTTTTTAAGATCTTAATTTAAACACTAACAGTGATAATATTTATAACTTAGCGGGTCTGGGGAGAAAACACACACAACACAAATACGTTTTACCAAATAAGCGCGATTTTAACCCATATATTTCATTTCCCCTTCTATTCCTAAAATCTCTGTTTATATCACATTTACTAATGAATACTAGAATTTCATACCCTTTATTTCTTGTTTAACCACAACCCCTTTGGATCCTCAATATCTAGGGGATTAACTCGCGGGGAAATTTGGGATCCACCTTGACTTGACGTTTTATCAGGATAGTTCACAATCAACACGGCTTTTCCCTTGATCAGGGTTTAAAAACCAGACTAGATCATATTTCCCCAATGGGCATACGCTTCTTAAACTTCTGCTATTTAAAAGGTTTTAATTTGATATTCACTTTTTTGCTTCTGGTTTTGGGTTGGAAAAAATTTGCCTTTTCCCCCAAAAAACCCCAAGAGGAGATTTTAGTAGAAAACGCAATGAGCCCGTCACAAAGGCTTATTGAAAAGGCCAAGGTTCACCCTGGGCTGTCGTGCCACGGAGGAAGGAAGGAAGTGGCCTCTTAATCAAGTCGTTGATTCTAAATTTTGTATAATTTATTAATTTAAAATTCCTGTGCTTATTTTTTGACAATTTCGTTTGTTGTAAATATACTTATTCCTTTGTACAATTTCGTTTTTCAATAAAATTCTGTCCTACTAGGAGGCTGATGCTGTTGTTCACTCTGACGTGCTGAGAAAATGATTTTCTCCGGATACCGGCATTAAAGAACCCCTTGATGGGCGAATCCGCTCTTTACTAGGCAAAAAAGTCCCTTTCGGCGAACAATTAGTGAACCAACATTGATGATTTGACTTCAGCGATGCAACGAACCGGAAACATGTTTTCTTTTTCTCAATTTAGCGAAGGGTTTTCGAGTGGCTAGTGTAAACATCTGTTCCACAATTCTGGTCTTTACTTTTCTATTGTTGTTACTAATGTTACCCGATTGACGGAGTCAAATCGAAGTACACAAAATCATCTTGGCAAGGGTGTAGTTTTAAGTCCGCGTTTTCTCACCCCTCTTCTCCAACCATCAATCTCTCGAGAGGACTTTCGTTTCGCCAAATTTGGTGTGGTGTGGTAGTTAGGAGAGGGGGTACCAGCTCAGGTGTCGTCCACGTCACTTGACCAGGGTTCAAAATTACATGATCCGTCGACAAAAAGCCTTCGTTTAGCTGAACAGTGCGACGTTAATATTCACTACCTTTTTCGCCGAACATTTAGATCGCCCCATGCCGCACAGGCACTATGCATTTACAAATATCTTAGCTTACTTCGGGATTCAAACCAGGGCCCTCCTAACACCTGGTCAACTTTTACTCTTCTAGAAAACCTAAATAAATAAATAATGACACGTTGCTCTACTTATATTTCGAAAATGAAACTCTAATCGAATGTGTTTTTGTTTCTTACTATAAATTGGGATTCAAAATTAAGGAATCCAGCGACAAATGTATGAATTTTGTGTAGCATTAAAGAAATCATTAATATTTTAATTACTTGAAACGTATATATTTTAAGATAGGATAGTGTATATATTTATTCTAAGTGATTGAATGGATTCATATGTATTTTATTTTACTAGAATGAATTCATTTGCTTTATGGTTATTGCATTATTATTTTCCCTTTCAAAAAGATATGCAGATTTATTCTTTGTACAGTTTTAACCAAATTTAATTCCATCCCACCTGGGGTTTCTGGAAACTTCTGTTCTTAGAATATTGTGTCGATTCTTTTTATTCCAGACATACTATAAGTGTTTTATTTCAACTTGATTCGATTTCCTAGAAGCCATTGTGCGTCCCCCTGTTCTTTCCTTTTCATATTCCGCATTACGTTTTATTACATGGTTACTGTAAACATTTTACGCCTCCTATGTAATAAAATATTATTCTCATATTTATATATTCTAAGAACTTTATGTATCCAAAGCATATTTTTATGTCTGTCTGTGAAAACATATGAAACGTCCTTTTATTATTTTTTTTTTAATTTTTTTTGAAATATTATAAAAGTCGTTCGAGTTCAACAGATTGGCGTCTGACAAACTACAGAGTGTGGCAGCTAGTGGTTATGGTCGTGATCGACTTGTCAAAAGTTCAAGCCCTAGTACCGCTCACTCACTAAAAAACTATTTCATTGGGAAATGAACCATAAAAGCAGTACAGAAACAGTGTTGTGGCTTCGATAACTTAAAACTTACAGAAATCCATTTACATTATTCGAGCCACTTCCTCGAATTGGACAAGGTATTTTATATCTTTTAAAGAGGAAGAAATCTGGTGCTACAGTCATCAGATTTCTACGTCTCATCTACAGCACCTTGTAACACGCAACTTGTAGCTTTGATTTTTCAGAACCTTATCTAAGTAATAAAACACGTGGTAATTTTAAGGTGATAGATGCGGACTATAAGGTAGGCTATTCAACACTTTCCAGTTAAAAGAATGCAGAGTGCACTGATTAACTGTCCATGAGAGGGCTAGTGTTATCACGAAACAGAATAACGTTTTGTTCTCAGGACACTTCTCTCGGTCGATTTCTATTAATGACCATTCTAAAATTCTATAAAATGTCGCAAAAGCATCGAACGTTAATCGTGAACCAGTAAAGCCTTTATTCCAACATCATTAATCTCTAGGAAATAAAAAAAAAAAATAAGCTGAAAACGCTTCTTTTTGTGTGTGTGGATGGATGGATGGATGGCCCGGCGTTGCACGGGCTTTCTCTACTTATATAAATTTTCCCTTTCCTTCACAAAATCAGCATTTCTAATAATCTTTTTCAAAATGACTCCCCCCGCCTCCTCCACTTAGCCCGGTGTTTCTCGGGCTTTTACCGAGTGTATAACTTAAAATTCCCTGTTTCGAAATTTTTTCGCTTCATTTCTTTGTCAGACAGGTTTATTTTCCCCCGGCGTTGTACAAACATTTTTAAATGCATAACGTAATGTCATGGAAATTCCCCTTCCCCTCTCGCTATCAACCGTTCCTGGTATGTGTGTGGGATTTCTATATTAACATCATTATAAAATTCTCGGGGAAATTTCCCACAGTTAATCATTACTGACCTTTAAAAATTTTGGCTAAGACCCCTGATAAGAGAAACGATGCATGTTGAATCTGTCGAGAGCTTAAACTCCTAGCGTTGGTGTGGTATGGTATTTAGAAGAGTTGGGCGTGAGCTCACAAGTCTCATCCTCGTCACTTGACAATGGTTCAAAATGTCAAGGTGCATCGCCAAAAGCTCTCGAGTAAGTGAACATTGGGACTGTAATATTCAATCACTCACTTTGCAAATTTTTTAGGCGCCGGAAACGAAAATGTACCTTTTTAAAAATAGTTGCATGTTGAAAAAAGTAGAAATTTTTATAATTACAAAATTTCGCAGCTATATTAAATTTTGAATTAAAATTGTGAGCATTTTTTGAAATGTTCTATACACGGGAAAAAGCTCCATGAAAATATTTTTATTAATGAAGCAGTTATATAAATTTAGAATTTGATAAGTAGTTATTTATAAATATTTAAAATTTGAGTATTTTTTAAAAATTCAGGAAAAAAATTTTTGGAATTTTATTTTTAAATCACCAACTCTAAAAGATAAAAGTATAGGTTTTTAAACAATCATTTTCATATAAACACATCGATATTGATTCATTTTAGAAAAAATCATAAAATATGTAAAGTATCGTTGCTTTGTTATAAAATAAAATACTGTATCGCGGTGAAATAAATTATATCGTTGTAATTACAAAATTGCTGGCGAAGTTATTAAATGCGTGAATAAAATTTTGAGTATTTTTTAAAAAAATCATAAAAATTAAGCGACGATGTTGTTTTAAACCCGTGTACAAACGTTAGTAATCAAGCTCTCGGCCGAATGCGCCACGAAATTCTCGGAAAAAAAGGAGTGAAAAGACCTTTAAAAAAGGAAGAGATATTCAATTTCGCCAAATCTGGTGGTTTTCAATATGTATAAGCATCTTTTCTTGAGTAACCTTTCATCAAACGTGACGTGTACAGGGGAAAAGGGTCATTTGGCGCCAAACCCTTGGCTATCGTAAAATTGCGTTATTTATTAAAGTTTTTAGTTTTTTTAGGGCTTCATTTTTAAGTTAATGCCTTCAAACTTCAGATATCAATTGAAAACTACGGTAATTTTTAAACAAAAATGAAAAAAAAACTTCATTGTGTGTGTGTGATTAACTCTCGCAAAGAGGATAAAAAACGAAAAACACAAGTTTGTTTAAAAACCGTAATTTTTGAGCAATTTTTTCCAATCTTTGTACAGATTACAAATAATATTGTTCTACACAAGGAAAAAAGTTTCGTGAAATTATTTATATAAACCACGGAGTTATTAAGTATTTTATTAAAATTTTGAGTATTTTTGTAAAAACCGTAAAAAAAAATTAAAAAGAGGTTTTGACACATTTTGCTTTTTAAATGACTGATTCTAAACGAGAAAAGCATGAACTTTTTTAGAGTAGAATATCATTTCATTAACGCGAAAGAATATTCGAACGGAACGGCTTAGAAATTATTTTTATAAAAACGTATCGATTCTGACTCGTAGAAAAAATCGTAAAAAATAGAAAATATCATTGTTTTGTAAAATAAATTATACCGTATCGTGGCGAAGTAAATGATCTTTCCGATTCTGTAATTATTTTTTGTCTGAGTCTCATAAAAAAAAATTAGATCGTGTTTTAAAAACTTCGGGTATTAAAAAAAATTTCACCGTAGTTTCTACCAAACTTGACTAGTGCCAATGTTTAAGTTTCGAAGATAAAACTCTGTGTTGGTGATTTATGGATCATGTTATGAATTAAAATTAATATAGCGTTTTAAAAAGGGGAAAGCACAAAAAGTACATTTCGAATATTCAGTTCCCTATTTGCAAATCATGCTTTGGAATAAAAAAACACTATTAGTCCATTATACCTATCTACATATGCAAGAAAAGCGACTCATTCACTCATCGTTACTCCTCCAGAACTGTTAAGGCCGTATCACACGTACATTTTTGGTGCAACTTTTGTACCAGGCACTGCATCTATCACGAGGGGTGAAGGGTTATCGTGAAGAAAAGGACATGATCTGACGTCAGCCACGCTCTATCTCCACATTGAAAAATTACTCGCCGATTTTTCTGCTTCGGCAAACGAGCATCTAAATTTATTTCTTTTATTTCGCTCGCGCTTTTGTTGAGGAGCGTAAACAGAGGCGCTGGAAGCAACTCAAGCAACTTTTTGAGCTCACTAGCAAAAAGTTGTTCGAAAACTCATTGCTATGGCAACTGAGTAAAAATTGCACGAATTGGACGAAAAATTTCTCGTAACGTGTACGTGTGATACGGCCTAGACGTACAGTCATAAAGTTGGCTAGGCCTATTTCTTTTGTTAAGTAGAAATCCGCAGTGAACGGATTTTGAAGAAATTAAATCTCAAAGGGTTTTATGGGAGCGTCAAAGAAAAATACACTTCCGTTTTAGAAATTCAAGTCATTAAATCAGGAGGGGTATTGACTACAAAAATATTTTTGAATGCAATATCTTAAATTTAATGCTTAGGACTTAGTTATCTCCATAACTTAAAAAGAAAGTGTGTGTGTGCTTATGATCTCACGATAAAAGTGATTAGGGATTAGTTCGGTGAATAAAAAACAAGGGGATATTAGTATTGTTCTATAAAATTATTTATTCATATGTCTGTACTCATATAGTAATAGTTTTTGGGAAATATATAATCATATTTGTGAATTGTTTCCTAAGAAGGAAACAATAGGTTTATGGTAGCTGAAATAGGTTATAAATACTTTAGATTCAAAATTATTTAAATATCTAAAAAAAACTTCGTCGAGCGTTGTTCCGTACTTTGTCGTGCTTTCATTTGGAGCATTTGACATAATTAAATTGGTTTTAAAAAATCTACTATAAAGGTTATGATTTGTCTTTTGAAAAATCTACATTAAAATTCTTGCTTAAAATAATAGGCTATTTGTTCAGAAGAGTTGATCCGGCTTCAGTGTAGGCAACTAAATTTTTTTTTTAATGAATTCGATAATTTTCTCTTGACTTTAATTTGGTGAAATATAAATAGTAACCAACATTAGAATTATATTTGTCCATTTTCTGCTGTACATTTCGCTGCCTAAATTTCTCCGAAACGTGACTCATTAAACCCATATGCCTCAGTAGTATTGTTACGAGCGTTACAAACCCGAGCGTAACAATGCTTGGCTTTTTAAAACGCGTCATTAAAGTTCACTCTCCAGCAAAATGCGCCTAAAAAGTTATCACTTCAATAATATAGTCCTTGAGCATCACTCAGCGAAGTGGTTGAGAAATCTCGCATTTGTTTGATTTATTAATGTTTCCATCTACAACAGTACAAAGGCTGCTCGTAATTTTGAATTAATGTAGAGTGGCCTAAACTGACTTCTCCACTTCCAAAAACTTACGCATCAGGCTAGCAAGAATTTTAAGCCTTAAAATGTCCATCAGCCCTTCTATACGGCAGGTCTTCATTGGCACCGTGATTCAAACCCATGATTTGCCAACGATAGCCTGGAGTTCGTGACCATGACCATTCGGTTAGATGGTCAAAGCGCTACATAAGATTGAGAATCATCTTGATATAATAACTAGCTGGTATAACCGTTTTTCGCACGGGTGAATTGAAAAATTGAACAATACAGATTGAAGCATAAAGAAGTTTTTGATGAGTTAATTTTACGTGAATTGTAAATTAAACCAAAAACCATATTTCATAAATTTTAAGTCTAGATCTAATAGCTGATAAAAAATAGTTTTTTATGTATATATAACACCAGGCTCTTGTGGATCGATTTTTGAAAACACCTTTCTTAACTGATATCTGCTCAGCAAATGTAACATGTTGTTACATTTTGTGTAATGAATGCTTAAAATAGCATAATTTATATCTGGATGTGTAATACGTTCATATTACTGTCTGTTGCATTTATTTTATGTTAAAATTGTAACATTATCAAGCAACACCACTTTTTTTAAAAATAGCGATTCAATGGAAACAGGGGAAATATTGGCGATAGAGCCAAGTTGGCACCATTTTTGGTGACCCTGTTGGCAACTTGGCGATTGTGATGGAGTGGTGCAGAAGTGGATATGCTATAGCGCCACCTGGTGGAGAGCTGGAACAAAGTGTATAGCACAAAAACCTTCTCCACAATAAAATACATATACTTACCAATTTTCATAGTGATCGGTTGAACGGTGTTCGAGTGATGCGATTTCATATATACAAACATCCATTTATATATATATATATATATATATATATGATAACTTCGAAATATGATACATTACTATATATGTATCATATTTCATTTCATTTATGTACCGAATTATCGAACCCCTATTTGACGAATTTCTTCTTCTATTAAAATGAAGGCGACCTATATTTAACGAATAATAAGCCCCGAAAAAAAACCAACTATTTCAACAGCCGAACAAATTTTTTTTATTGGTTTTACTTCGATTTCTTTTCATATGACATATCCTTTTTGTCCGAAACAGAAAATTATTTTCCGTGAGCAGCAAATCTCGAAAGAGTTCAACCTGTTTCTAGACTTTACAGATGCTGATATGAGTTTTACCTGTCACACATGAATTTTGAATAGGACAGGGAATTCCGTTCTGAAACTTTTATCAAAACTGTTAAACTTTTTAATGCTTTATATTGTTTGGAAACTGAAAACATACAAACATACCTCATGCAGCAGAATGTTAATGACCTAAAATCGAAGATTCTTCTCTGCGTAAAGTTGAAAAAGAACTCTTTCGAGTTGGAAATCCAGATTTATGTAACATCGGAGTAAAAAAATTGTCGTATCTTAAAATTTGCGAATTAACATTGGCAGTAATAAGCAATTTCCTAATAATTATTTTAAGCGGAACAACAATATAAAAAAAAATTAATTCCTACTTAGATCAACAAAGAAATATTTTATTTTAGCTACTTTTTATTAAATAGTTACAATTAATATAAATATGTCTATACATAGGACAGAATCACAAAATTAAGTAGTAATTAATTTTTATTAATTATCATTAAAGTATCATATTGTTATCCAAAACAGTCGTGTATATAAAATTTCAGTTCAACTGAATGCTTTAAAACGTGAAAAAAAAATATTTTAAAGTTGTGACTTAAATCGCTGAAAATGGGACCAACGTGAATGTATCTGTAATTCTTTAAATAATTAGTTTCAGTCAATTATTTTTTAATTAATTATAATTAAATTATCGTATTGTTGCCCCAAACAACAGTGTATATAAATTTCAGCTCAAATGAGCGCTTTAAAATGAGAAAAAAAACCTTTTCAAGTTTTGACACAAGTCGCCAAAAGGGTCGCTAAGTCACCAAAAATGATGCCAACGTGGCTGTATTTGTAATTCATATATGAAATAATTAGTTTTAGTGTTGCAGCCATTATAATTAAATTACTATATTGTCATCCAAAATAATCATGTATATAAAATTTCAGCTCAATTGAGCGCTTTAAAATGCATTTTATTATACCGATTGTGAAAATTTCACTAAGATAAATAAATAAATAAATATATAGGAAGTGTGAGCTAATAGTAGAGAAATTGAAAAAAGTGCATAAATATTTTTGGTGTAGCTTGTTATAAAATTCCCAAAAGGTAAGTGCAAGAAAACTATTTTTTTAGACCCCGATATTATAAATAACTACGAATTAAAGAATAAAATCTTCAATCTCTCTCTCGATAAATTCGTTAAATCAGGGTCTGATTGTGTATCATATTAATGTCATCATTAAATTATGGTATGATGTATCAAAGTTAAATATATACCACACACAATCTGAAAAATGTTTTCCAGTTTGAGAATTATAATTTTTCCTTTTTAATTAAATATCCTTTCAGGATTTTATTCCGCTTTGCTTAAATCTTGGTTCTTATTCGTTTCGCTGTTATTTATTTTCCTTTGAGAGAAGAAATAAAGAAATAATTCATCGCCATTAGCTGCTTTTACCAGATATTTCTTTTCGTCTCCTGAGGTTTCTAAAGATAACATTCCTTTTTAAAAAGATTTTGTGTTAGTTTTTTTTCTGCGCGTGCAAGCTTTATTTTAATCGAATTATGTTTTTATTTTCATTGACGTTGATTCAACACACACATATTGCTTCTTCTTATCACATTTAATACATTTATCGTAAAAAGAGATTGTCCATATTAAATTTCGTATTCATCATAAAAAAAAACCACCGCGCATTATATATTACAATATTGTGTTTTAGACGCATAGAAAATTCTGAATTTCCATGAAAGTTTCAATATTAATGACATAAAATATGTTACAGTGAAAATGTTAATGATGATAGTGTTAATATATTGCTCTAATTTTTGAGTAATTAATGCTTAATTTTATCTTTAAAAAGTGTAAATAATTTGAATCTGCATGTTTAATATTGCTTTCTATTGCATTTATTTTACGATAAGTATTATAATATTCAAAAGCAATGCCACACACACATCCCTTACATTGTATGGCGTTTCAATGGGAACTTGGCGAAAAATTGCAGATACAGCCAAATTGGCATCATTTTTGGTGACCATATGAAGTCTTCTCGAAATTTTTGGAAAAGTCTATAGCCTCATGACCTATGACGTAAGCGGAATTTGCGAGAAAGCCTTGAAATGTAGCTACGCAGATTATAAATAGCGGTCATTTGATAAAACCGAGTCAGTATCATTTGGGCTGTTTCGGCATTTGCCTACGACCAAGAGATTGCTTGCGAACAACTTTTATCATTACGTACCTGTATTTTTAGGCACTGATTGTTGTGTCTGAGCTCTGTAGAAGGTGTAAAAATCTTCTGAAACTTATTCTGCGATTTTTATTGTTTTATCCTGTATTTAAGGTTGTTTCCGACAATAAATTGCGTCGCTCTTGGAGAATTGTTCTTTTGCATAAAGTTCATGTCTACGCAATAATATTATTACAGGAATTCCAAACTCTACCTATCCGCCGAAGCGGTATTGTGGCTGGAAAAAACGTATTACTCTAGTGCAGGGGTGGCGAACCTTTATGGATCAATGTGCCATTTTTCTAAAGAAATGCTTGTTGGGGTATAGACGTGCCGTCAAATAATTTTGACTTGTGATATACATATTATTGGGAAAATAACAAGACTAAATACTGTTACGAATTTTGTGTAAATAGTGTAAATAATTTGTATTTGAGTGTTTAATGCATTTATATTACTCTGTTATATTTATTTAATGTTAAAAATACGCTACTCACAAGCAATGCCGCCCCTTACGTTATAACGGCGATTCAATGAGAACTTGGCAAAATCTTGGCGTGTCACGTTCGTGACACGAGCTGTTATATTTCTGGAAGTTTCTGTCGTGCCTATAAAAAGATGCTCGCCTGAACGGCGATGAGTCTGGATTAAACCAGCGAGTAGTGAGGATTGTTTTGACTAGCGGTTAGCTCGGCAGTGCTTGTGAATAATCTTTACTTTCGTGTATTTTTAAACACTGGTTATATATATATATATATATATATATATATATATATATATATATATATATATATATATTGTGTTTGATTGCTGTTGAGAGAGAGAAGGTGTGCAGACCTTAGGAGATTTACTCTGTTAATATTGCTGCTGAATCCTGTATTTAAAGGATTGGATTTTTGTTAATAAATTCGCATCGCTCTTGAAGAACTGTTTATTTTCTTTGTGATTGTTTTATAAAAACTCCTCGAACCCTCGGAACTACGTAACAATACTAGCAACACAAAACTGTTTATTTACTACACAAAAATACATTTTGTATTTTATAGTACTAAATTTTTAAGTTAAGTGTAATTCAATTTAAAAGTAACATTAGTGAGATTTCTGCTGTTGCACATTAGATGATAGATAAATTATATTAGGATAGGGTAATATGTTACTTTTAGCAGAATACATGCTGAATTGGAATCATGTGCCAAATGAGAGTCTTTAATGCTGTTCATCTCTGGAAATCACTCGTAGGCTTACGTCGATGAAAATATGGTTAAAATAGCATGAGCCTGCTTCTTCAGTTAAACGTATCTGTAATCAAATTCAAAGTTTCTAAAATTTCGTTACTTACATTTTTACTTATATTGCTTGTTAATCTTTCTGTTTCTATGAACTCTAGATTTTTCCGTTTTCAATAAATATTTGAAGCCTTATTGAACTAGACTGAAAATCAATCAATTGTATTTCAAATCCTTCAGTTTCCAACCAATCGAATTGGGACAAGTTCAGTTTATCAAATAAAGTCTCATCAGGATACATAACAAACGTGAGCGTTTCCCATAGTTCTTTGAACTGAGAATATCTCATTGAAAATTCCTTTACTGAAGAATCAATCGCGGTTGATTGGTGGCATGCCCAAGATATTGTGCCACCTGCCATCAATGGCACGCGTGCCAATGGTTCGCCATCCCTGCTGTAGTGAATGAATAGGAATGACCTTGGTGGCAAATTCGTTCGCCGAACTAGGCATTAAAAATAGGTGTATCTAAAAAAAATTGAGGCCTTTGGTTGATTATTTGAAGAGAAAAGGAGGTATTATAGAAGATTCTTTCTAGTTTATACTAGGACGATATGATAGTTGATGAATAGGAGTGAATCTTGGCAAAGGACTTGACGACAAATGTTACCAAGTTGCCAGTTTGGGTGATAAAACTCTAAGCACTTAGGAAAAATCAAGTTGGATCAAAGATAATTTTTTTCCACAAGAACATTTAAGCTTCTAGAAGATTCTTCGCAGTCCATATAAAAGAACGATACAGGGAAGCAAAGTGGAGTCAAACATTTGACAGTGATGGTACGATTCATTTGCCTTTTGCATGGGGTAGGCAAACTTAAGCGACAGAAGAACCAATTTGTAAGTGGAACAACATAATTAACTATATCAAAGGACCATTTTTTTTGCAAATGCTTGAGTGAAAGGGGTTAGGCTTCAATTAATATTTTTGTACAATATTTTTAAAAAAATTTCCCTAGGTAGTATTTTACATTTCTTCAAACTTAAGAGCTATGGATGATAGTTTTGTATCTTTGGCTCAGTGCAAGAATAATCATTGTGGAAATTTCATTATGTTGTGAATTTAACCTTCAAGCTTCGTGAATAAAAATTCTACACCAAAAATACCCTTTGTTTAAACAAATATTTAAAATTAATTTTGATCGTTCTTGCATACAAAATTAATTGTAACACTTTCGGTGCTGCAATGGTGCGTTTTTGTCCTATCCTCCGCGCTAAGAGTCTGCGTAACGCTAAAATTGAAATCAAACACAAATTCTTGTAAAACTTGATAATTTTACTGAAAAATAATAATCAATTACAATCAAAATAACAATTCTCACTATAATGAATTATTTGTGGATCCTGGAAAACGAGTTATGTTAATGCTCTTTTTGCTGGCACTTAAGGTATCCGACTACCCTAAAATCATGTTTTTTTTCAAAAATTGACAAATTTTGCTAATGATTTTATTTTATAGGCCATCCTATTAGCTTAATAAAAATACCAAGTATTTTAATTTCCATTCAATAGAACCAAAAACTACAAGTGTTTTAGTAAAAGTAGATGACATAACTTTACACAAGATGTCAAACTTTAAAATGCGTTTTATTCGAAATGTGTTTTTTGCGAAAAGTTCAAACGGGGACAGCGATTGTGCTCAAAAAGTTTTGAAAATAATTTTCTCAAATTTTTTGTGCATGTTCTGTATAACAGTAGAAATGTTTTGACCTTCAGATTTATCAATCACTGTTTTATTTCAAAATTTACAGTCCTTTATGTGAATATAATCACTGTCTTTTTAAGCAATTTCATATAATCACTAAAATAAAGTGCTTTAGTTTTTGTAAAAATTAAAATATCTCTTATCCTGAAGGTCATTTCAAACATGAATAATAAAGTAACGCATCAAAATTGAGAATTTGTTCATAAAAATTTTTGTACAGAGAGGGCCCCGTTTATGTAATTTTTAGTATATTTTTACCAGGTTTTTTCCATTTTAATAAATCATAATTTTTTTTCTGCTTTCAATTTTAGGATTTTTTCCTTAAAATATACTAAATAAATCTAAAAATCACGAAAAAATCCCCATATTTCCATTTTTTCAAAAAAAAAAAGTTGTCGCAAGTAGTCGGATACCTTAATCTTATCATAAAATGGGGAATGTGTGTTTTATCGCTTCTGTTGGGGATCCATGTGTATCGTTTTGTCCATTCATGAATGCTCCCGAACTTATGTATGTAAATAAATGTTAATGGAAATATCACTCTGAAAAGTGTGGGAGCAACTTACATCCGAAGTTTCTCTCTCACCGTCTTGCCTACTTAAGGGTGTGGGAGAAATGAAAGCAGAACCAGAGAATTCCATAATCACAATTATTTATTTAGTCAAAACAAACTAACCAACAACAATCTATTCACGAAGTGAATGTCAAATGAGTAGCACGGATAAAGCAATGATTATTAAGCAAATATGCGGAATCAACTTATTTAACTCAACCTAATCAATCTATCGTTGATTATACTAACTTCAAATCTACTAATTCAACACAGTGGCAAAACACCACTCTTAATCCTCACATGCGAAAGTATACCTTCTTCAATCTTACCTGCGTATCGAATATAGCTCTTCCTCCCTCCTTCTCTAGAATTACAAAACTCTGACTTTATATAGTTGAGTTAATCTGAATATTACGGTTTCTTCTTGAGAGGGATGGCTGTGAATTAAACGCGAATGCTAGCCCCAAAGATTTCCCAAGAGGATTAGTGAGAGGACGCGTATAGATTCATCACAAGTGTACTTTATTTTTAGCAGTAAATTGGACTTTGACTGTTTTAAAACTAATTTTAAAATTTTCAATGATTCTCAATAAGCTTTTTTAATAAAAAAAAAACTATGCAACACAGAAGTAACTGTTTTAAGCAAATTAAAAATTTGAATATATATGCAAATGTTGGTTAATTTTTTAATAGATAATTATGTAGAAAAGAAAGAAAGGAAAATAGTTTTAGTGCATATAATTATTTTTTTTAATAATAGAGACTCGCATTCGTATCTCCAAAGAGCCATGGTTTTGCCGATTTCTACCTTATGCGGAATTGTGTGAAATTTAATTTATTTGTTGTGATTTTAAATGTGTGCTATTATTATTTCCCTTTAGAGGAGAAATGTTCTGACGAGAAAACTCCAGAACACATAATGATTTACTTCCTGCTAGTTGTGTGCACCATTCTTATATTTGAAAGATGACCAACCACACGTAACAGTGTTAATAATTAATATTTTCATCATATTAGCATTATGTCGCGATGTTAAGGTACTTGAGTATTATCACAATGACGTTAGCGAAATTCGACAATTTATTCGTTAGAGAAGAAAAGTAATTTATTACATGTTTGTATGGCTATAATTTAAGATTTTATTTAATTTTAAGTTTTTAATCGGAGTTCTCTGATTCTTTTTTGGACGGATATTTCAAAATGAAATAGTTAAGAATAGCTGAAGTACTTCGGGGGAATTTTAATGATGGTATGTGTGGAAGTTTTTGGAAAGGGAGTTTTTTAGCTCTGCAAGCCGTCCTGGACATTGGCTTAAAATTACGAGATCTGTCTCAAATAGTCATTGTGATGCTTCCTAATGCGACGTAAATTCATAAAATTAAAATAATTTCAAAAATTCCTGATATATGTTGATCATACATTTCAAAAAGTCATGTTTTCCGACGTATAACATTATGGCTTGCAAAGTTAAATATTTTCTTTTCTGATGTGTCGCAGTTTTGGAAGTAATTTTATAACATTTTTTTCTGTTGTCAAACTCTGCAACCAGTTTTCTAAAAATTTAGATTAAGATGGATACACAAACAAACCCTCGAACATGAACTAAAACCGCTACGAAATAAAACAGGTTTGCCATGAAGCAGTGGTCATGGGTTGCCAGAATTTGGCGCATCTTTTAAATTTAACGATATCCTGTAATGTAATCACGTTGATACAAAAAGTTCAAATGAGAATAATAGTTTTTCGAAATCAATTAATCATTTCCCTAATTTTTAAATACTTTCAATATACTTTTAGAATTTTAAATAAATTTTGGTCCATATTCGATTATTTAGAGTAACAAGTAATATAAAAAAATTAAGCCAATTCCTACTTTGCATGGATGAATAGAAAGTATTTTATTAACGATTGAAAATTTGAAGAAATATATATAAATAAATATACATATAGGAAGAGAGTGAACTAATAGTAGGAATTGAAAAAAGAGCATGATTTGTCTGCATTGTTGTAACAATGCAAACCCGGTTTGGCTAATTTGGCTGAAAATCCGGTTTTCGACGCCGGTTTTGGGTTTCTAAGTTGGAGTCAAAAACCAGTAGTTAGTTTAATTAAATTTAACAAATTAATATTTGAAAAACTGTATTAAAAAATCAAGTGTCATCCATTTTAAGTTTAAAAAATTTATTTGAGCTTGATTAGAGGCATAGAAATTATTTTATTAACAATTTAAAATTTGAACAGGATAAATATATGTATAAATATATAAATAAATATATAAATAAATAAATATATATATAAATACATAAATAAATATATAAATAAATATAGAGAGAGTGAACTAATAGTACGAATTGAAAAAAATAGAATGTACTGACCACTACGGTATTTGCGTACTAGCCCATCGACCTGTATATTTGCGAGGATTTTAAGGTGTGCATAGATTTAGCAAAGAATTTACCCAACTTATGAACAAGGTTTGAGCATGCGCGGATAATATTTTCCCCTCAATGAACATATCAGCAGCGAAAGTTTTTTATTTGACAAAACGTTTGAGACAGGCCAATGCGTAAGTACCAGACAAACTTTATATAAAAATTTTTAAAAAAACTATTTCGTTTCCTTTCAATTTTTGTGTTTACTCTGAGCATGGGGAAGTAATGAAAAACGTTTCTTCAACTAGATTTTCCTCATTATGAAGTGATATTCAAATATGTGATATTATTTGCTTTTTAAAACGATGCCTTTGGGAGGAGTTCTATTGAATCTCTTTCTTACAAAAAGAGTACAGGAGGATATAAAAGAGATTCTTCAAAAGTACTTCGTGATAATTTTTTAAAACAATTCTTCTCTGAGTATCCTTGCACTTGTCAATTTTTCAACCTCTTTTTTTTTATTATTTATTTAAAGAGAATACAAGAAAAACTCTTAAGACATAAAAACTCTACCTAGGTATATTCTCAGACCACCTGAGTTTTCTTGAGTGCTTTTCCGTTCGAAAAGATTTTCTTTAATGGGTATTTTTATTCTAATAGTGAAGTAGACATTTATTTTAATTCCTTTTCTGTCAAGTCCCACACTACACTTTATTCTACAGTTTCAGTGCATTCATTTTATTGTTTGCCTTTGCTTGAAAATGATTTTTCTTTTCATTTAAAAACATTAAATTAGGGCCCTTGATAATATTTAGTAATTTATAAAAAAAATTTCTACTTAAAAATATTGACATAGCGGATATTTTGTATGCGGATGGACAGAATTTCCCAAACTGACTCGTTCGTCGCGAGCTTCGTAAGTGTTTTTCAATGTCGCACTTTATATATATAAAGCAACGCGATGGATGTTGGTGACGCAGCGTGTAATTTTGAACCGTGGTCAAATGACGAGAACGACACCTGAGCTGGCATCCCCTCTCCTAGCTTCTACTCTGCGACAATGAGAGGAATTGATCCCCAACAGATTTAACGTACATCACATCTCCCCTACACGGCAACTCTTTAGGGATACTAGCAGGGACATAGCTACCGCCGTATCAATAATAAGGGGCCCCAACAGGTCTAAGCGAAAAATCGTAAGCTACTAAGAGGCCCAAGGAATCTTCGATACATGGACGAATCAGGATTAGCTACGCTAGTGGCTACTAGTTTGAATTCATGACATGCCAAGCATGAGTCTACCGCGATCCAAGCTTCTTAAACCAAGCTGTGAGTTTCAATCCTGGTTTCATTTAAGATCCAATGTATTGAAAATATGCGCTGTTCACATTAAGGTTTTTTTTTGATATTTTCTAAGAATTCAAATATTTCTGTTTAAAATGATATATGATATGAGGAAATACGATAATTAGAAGTTTTATTTATTTTTTAATGAAGTTACTCCTTGTGGCGCGCATCAAATGAACTCTTCTAAGAGCATCTGTGTTTTCCCTTGCATAAGTTTCTGATGAACACAAATCCATATGTTCAAGTGGATAAATTAGAGTGCTTTGGGAATATCTAAAAGTGTATGGGTACATGTCTTTTGTTTAAATGAGTCAATTAATAACACTATTTGGTCAGTGATTCCAAAATCTACATTTGTGGAATTAAAAACGCTAAAATTGGGGAAAATATGGCTATTGCGCAGTTCAATACGAGTCATGTAGCAAAATTAAAGATCTTAAAACATTGTAATATTGAACCAAATTATAACTGTATGCCATGCTTCAAAAAATTAGATGTAGGTAGGATTCGTGTAGCCGAACGAAAGCATCTTGAGATCCACAAAAAAGGCTAAATTGTTAAAAATAATGAAAAAAAGAAAATTGGAAGAAGGTTTTTTGTAGGAGCAGAGAATTTAAAAAATGCTTCATATGCTTCTGGAAAGAAAAAAAAATTAAATGCTCAAAAATTACTTAAGTCTCTTTTCTCAAACAGTAAATTTTTTACTTTGTGTAACCTTTTCCTCAAAAACTACTTATTATATAATCCTCAAATTTTCAGTGGGCATATTTTTAACATATTTACCCATTTTAATGGTGGGTATTAGATATATCTAGCAAACCTTTTTAGATAAGGGCTTTTAAAACTAAATTTTAGGGGGAAAAAATTGGACGTTTTTTGAAAAATTTATAATTTTAATTTTTTAATAATAAAAACAAAACCCTTCATTAAAGTTTTATTGATAGTACTGTAACGTCGTGAGTAGATAACAAACACAGAAAAATCGTCACAGCCTCATTTTAAATTTAAAACATTATTTATTTGCTTCATAGGTTACTAAATATGAAGTAATAAAAATCAAAAATATGCTACGCCACCGGCTTCCTCGTTCTTATTTCTTTCCCTTCCTTCCAACCCTTTCTTTCAGGGTCCTCTCCAGTTTCTCCATCCAGGGCTCTCCTGTTCCTAAAAACCTTTTTAAACACCAGGGGGGGATCCACAACACGCCCCTCGTCTCTTCATTGGGAGGCAAAAAGTCTGCCCCTTCGGCCACATTCGTGTACCATTTATGCGGCAAACACAAATAATTCCGGTCCGTCTTTTGGGAAAAAAAGGGGCTATAATTCTTATCTAACTTCTGAACACCTTATTCATCACACCTGGTTCATAATCCCATTCTCTCGACACCGGCCGAGGCGACAAGGGTTCTTTTCTTTCAGCTTCGCCTATTGTCAATGGGGTTCCCCGGTTTCTTTGACCATTATACTCCTAGATCGGGTGTTGGCGTTTGCCCGAGGTCAGACAATAAACAATGGCCACGTCCACCTGTCACTCCACATGCACTTGTCACTCACACCTGTTTGGAGCCATAAAACTTAGAATGAATGGTGGGTGAGGTTCACCCCAATCGAAGACGTCACAGTACACATAACTTGCTGTAAGTCTTATCTATGAGAAAAAAGTAGTTTCTGAGAAAAAGGGTACATAAACGTACGTAATTTAACATGGGCTCCTATGGACGTTCGGAACCCCTTAAATGGAACTAAACCTACAGACGAACAAACTTCAAATGGAAAAAATCAAATGCGAGACCAAATTTCTCAATCTTGACCCTTTGAGTTGTATGCGCGCGCGGACTACTGAAATAGAAATCACACAAAACTAATTAATCTGTAATTTAATTGAATAGGCGTTTTCCTTTGGGCATCTGGACTGTGAAACAGTCCTCAATCCCATATCAAGACAAGTCTTTGATGGGGGGCTTGACGAAAGTGGTGTTTTCTATTCTGCTGAGTGGCATGACGG
>BMAV01010920.1:0-44630 GCA_019973955.1 Trichonephila inaurata madagascariensis
ATTCAACTTGACAATTTTGTGTTACTTTTTTTTTTGTAGAAAATATAGTAATCTGTCGTATTTTTAAAGAGGGGTGCAAGGTCGAAAACAAGTGCTAAAAACTCATACAATTTTAATACAGAATGGCCACACCTACGCCACTGGGTGGACCGTAACACCTTAAAAACATTAGAAGTAGCCCGTGCCCTGGATAAGTCCGCCCACCCCTGCTTTAAGAAAACCGACACTCACAGTGGGCTGTTGCGCCACTGAGAGAGTTTGAGTTAATAATTATTTACTGTGGGTAATTAACGTCGTATAATCTTTTATTTATATTCAAAATGGAAAAATTTAAACAGATATTTATTACTACAAAATAGTAATATACTACAAATAAAACATATAGAAGTACAAAAGCATGTGTAAACTTTGAGCAATGTGTGTGGGGGCGTACAAAATTTTTTTACAAAAAAATGAGGTCCTTCCCGAAAAGTTTGAGCCCCTGGCCTATATAATAGAGAAAGAGTTACAGATAACCTAAAATTTCATTCCATGAATGCCGCCACAAAATGAACAAAAGGAAAGAATGGACTGTGCATTAGAAAAAGTGTAGCAGCTGACCTTGTTTGACGTATAGCTTTATACTTCATGAGATTCATGAAATCACTGGAAGACACCACACAAAAGCGGATTGATTGCAAGTGATACCAATACACTTACTAATGAGTTTTATTTTGCATTGAAATTAATGACTGAATTACGCACTTTATATTTGATTTACACGGTTTTATGCATACAAATCTACGATTTCGTTTTTACGCGGTTTTCTAAGGAATCTATTTTGTGAATATTTAGTATCAATTTTTCATCCAATAGTAAATGATAAACGCAATATAAGCTGTATACGCAGATATACAGTTACCCAAAAATGATTTAAAAAGGAATTGAAATACGATGTTTGTTGGCGCCTTCGAACGTAATTGGCGTCTTCAGGGTTGCCAGAATAAACATATGTAACGCGCCATTTTAATTATTAGGAGAGGACGCTGATGCGACGGATTGAATTAACATGAAAGGCAAGATGCTTTGGGCAGAGCGGTTTAAAGCGATACTTCTTCTTAAACCCTGTAAATAGTCTTTAAATGTTTGTGTGTGTGAGTGTAGTGCTGTGAAGTTATGTTTAATCATCAATATAAACTTATTCGTATACCAAGGGCTCTTTATTTATCAGATAGAACATTAAAATCCACGTTACAGTCCTCTTGCTCTCCATTGAATTCTCGACGATTCAATGTTAGTTAACTAAATTATATACGATGTTAATGTGTACATTAACTGCAATGTAATGTTAATGCAGCAATTAATTAACTCTAAATTAAGATGTCAAAATGTTATTTAATTAACTTAATTCATATAATTAATCTATAAAACAGAATTTTCTCTTCTATAAAATCCTATATTTTGCACATATTTAATTCTTCACCTTAAAATTCATTAAAATTCTACTGGTAAATTTCTCAGTTATGGATGCTTAAAATATGAATCCCCTATTGTTAAACGAGTATTTCAAACATTTTTGACGAAGCATTTTTTGTTCAACGCCTTTCACAGCTTTTTGAGGCAAACGATAAAAACTAATTCTAAACCATAACATCATTATGAAATACATTAATCATTAAATACAGTTATGAAAAAAACATACGTTGCAACATACCAAAGTTTTTACTCATTTAGGTTCGTCATGACTAAAATTTTCTGGAACCCCCTTGTATAATTCAAGAAATATTCTATTTAAAAAAAACTTAAAAATAGAGTTTGTAATAAAAATAATTTTTAAAAGTTAATTAGTATTTTACACACCAGTGTTCCATAAATATAACAGAGATTTTAAAATTTTATGTAATATACAATTCTACTCACAGTTTTCTATACCAGTGCTTCTCAAACTTTCAATATTCGCGACCCATAAAATAACAATGTATTGAAGTCAATAATACTATACTTTGACACTAAAGATACAATACGAATTTAATCTCTTATGTGCCACCGACGTATGTAAACGTCTCTCTCAACCAAAGCATTAGTTTTCTAGACGTATATATACGTCTTTCCGAAGTACGATCTTTTCTGTGCACTGCTATCCATATAATTATTACGAAGGCTTTGGATTGCAATAAAAGGACCTTGACAGTGTTTGCGAAGGATTTACTTATTTCAGGGGATTTGCTTATTTTTTTCTCTTCTATCCTAGCGCCCCCTCTCCCAAAACACATCAAATTACGCACAACTACGTGGTAAACGAGGGCATTGGGGAGCGAATCGCGTAACTTTTAATCGACAGTAAAGGAATTAATTATAATCCGTACAAATTATCAGGATAAGTGTTTATACAAGCCCATGGGGTTACTGGTAATTATCCACTTGTTCTTAACTTAGTATTGTTAAATTAATGATAAAATACATTGAACAGTATACTGCTACATTTATAAGTGTATTATATCCGTGTAAATGTGTATTTTATATTTTATTATATCAGAAAGCATTTTGTTTGCTTACTTTCAGTAAATTAATAATTTTTTGAATAATCTTTTGTTTTCTACTTTTCAATAGGCTCGCGCCTCCCTCGTATAGTTATCACGCCCCCCAAGGGGGGCGCGCCCCACAGTTTGAGAAACGCTGTTCTATACAAAGCATTATGTAAAAATAAAATATAGATTAATTTCTCAGTATTGTAGCGAAAACAAATAGTGAATGAAAAAATTATATAAATTCATCATCTTTTTTTTAAATTTTTTGTTGATTCAAAGTTATATATAAAAAATTAAATCAGAAATTAATTTATAAACTAATAAAGGTTATAATTTCTTACTACGAGAAAAATCGATTTAAAACTCAAACACACAAGAGTAATGAATATTTTTTTTAAAAAAAATCAAGACAAGATTTATTATAACTTGTTCCAAAAATGGAACATTAACCACTTAGTTTTTTCCCCACATGGTTTTACACACACACAAATATGTCATTAACACTATGTTAAAATTTTAAAAATTAATTTTTAAAAAGTAGAAAGTTAATTTCAGAGCGTTATTCAGAAATAACACAATTAAGCCTAAAAATAAGCGGGATTGAGCAGAGAACTTTTTTTGTTTAAAGAAAATTCTCATGGTTTTAGCAGCAAGATCATGTATTTAATAATGCGCTAAAATCATGACAGTCGCATGAAAATATTGTCACGTGTTCTTCATTGAATTCAAGTTTGACATTAGATTTGTGCTTGTTTTCTACTTGTAAAATTTAGGTAAGACTTCAGATTTGGAGATTGGGTAAGGATGTTTTTTTAAAAAAATTAAGATCCTTAAAAATGTTTTTCAAAAATAAGAAAAAATTTTTTACATTATTAATGTATTTTTAAATCTAATGCATCTTATTTACTTATGTGCATTTTTGACAAATATATGCTTTTTAAAAGAAAATTACTGAAAAAAGCAGAAATTGGCGACAGTGAAGTGCGTGAACTGAATAGTAGTTATGCGATGGCGTCACATGAATTTAGCCCATTAAATGCTATAATTATTACATTATTTGTTGTCTTACCAATAGCAATTCATCTTTTCAATTACCAAATTTTCCACTTTGGCATTTTAAAGTCCTCTAGGGAGTGTTTAGGTGCAAGTCGAGAAATACAAAGGAATCGAGAAGTAGGTCAATAATCACATAAACATCTTTTATCGACACTTATTGGAAGTTCTAGCATCCAGAAAACTTGCTCCATTCTACTATGTTCTGAAATCAAAGTAACAAAATAATATTAAAAAATAATCATGTTTTACTAAAATTAATAATTTAATTCCTAAAAACTACAATTAAGTTCTTTTCAAGTCGGCTAGGTGGCGAGCTATATAGCTTCGCAGTGGCGTAGTTGGTCTTGAGTGGGCCCTGTATCAAAGATCCATGGGGGCCCTTGCAAGCGGTGCCTTAACATTTTGAGATTTTTTGCTTACGCGTTTTGGGACCCTCAGGCTCTGAGGGCACCGTATCATTTAGTACGGCAGTAGCTACGCCTCTGTAGCTTCGTAAGCCCAACGTTGTGGGTTCGATCCTGCGCTGGAATCGATATATTTTCTGAATCCGAAAATCTTTGGCACGCATGTCCTATGATAAGTGGCACGTAAAAGATCCCTTGAGTATCAATTTGGCTCAGGTACTCACAACAATATTTAGCATCCGACGAGAGCTTGAACAAAAATTATTTCAAACGTCAAAAATTTGGTAGCGAGAACCGTCTGATGCCATTATTGTAATTGCTCTCCCACACACTCGGGGGGACTTGCCTTGTCTCCAAAAGCTTGTGGACAAAATGCAGCCCATTTGAGAAAAAAAGTTCTTTCCAAACGTCTCCTTTTTAACCATTCCTGAAACAAATTTTACGTTGACGACTGAATATGAATAAATCTTTTCAAATGCTTCTTTGAATGATAGTTCTAAAGAGAGTTCAAGTCACTTACCTCTTAGTCTTTGTATCTCTTGTCTTTTCTTTCTAACGAAAAAGACACTGTCAGTGGACTCCGAAGAGAGTGCAACATTTCACAGCTAACCAAACAACTTGTTGATCGCGAAACTAAGAAACCAGACAGTTTTGTTTATTTCTTGGTGAGTTGTGCCCGATACAATTAGTTACTTTTTTCCGACATGTTTACTGGATTTTCGGAAGCACATGGCGTCACTTCAAACAGAAGCTTTTGCATAAAGAAGCTTCTAGAAGATTCCTGACACGAAAGAAGTGTTAAAACAGAAAAAAACCTTCGGTGTTTACCGTGTGAAGTGAAAACACATGCGACAAATCGGTAGAAAAAATTGTAGCGCCTTTGAATTATTCATTGTTATATAAATAGGAAATGTATATCGTTGACATAAGTAAAGCGAATAATAATAATAATAAAAAAAGACAATGAGAAAATCTCATGAATGTTATATAACACAGCAGGACTATGTTTTCAACATAGTTGCAAACTGAACAACAACACACTAAAAATTGTTTTTCAGCACTGAAAGCCTTTTGGACGGGAAATTTATTTCAATGTCTGAATATAATAGAATTTAAAGTATCGGGTTTAAAATTAATATATGTTGTGTTTAAAAGTGTAAGATAAACTGATAAGTGACAAAAAGTCGAATTCAAAAAAGAACTGGAAATTTTTTTTATAAAAGAAACACATGCACGTTTTTATTTGAATACTAAAATGTTTTAAAAAAATTAATTGAAAGAAATCAAATATAAAAGCATAAGGCATGGAAAACAATGCAATAAGTATATTAAACCACAACGAAATTGAAAAGAAAACAAATTAAACACCCGTTAAAAACTTAAATGAACTAGTCTAACGAAAATCTACTCTCCGTTTTGAAATTTCCGTTTTTGGAATTTAAGACTTAGTCTTGAAATTTGACAAGCATGTTTGTTTTGCTGAGTAGAGATCCACTAAAAATGTGTTTTACAGGGAAATCCACTTCGGGAAAGGGGTTTATGGGATCATAAAAGATAATTCTACTTTAATTTTAGAAATTCAAATCCTGACCCTTTTCAATCAAAAGATAAGGGTTATAAGAATGTTTTTCAATACAATCGAACTCTTAATGCTAGGACTTAGATATCAATAATTTATATGTAAACAGTATATATCCATACAACATCATGAAATACCCAGCAAAGCGGACGGGTAATGCCTAGTATATATTTATTATATGTGTTATTAAAATTCTAATTTGCTGAATATTTTTTTTTTATCAACGCTGCAAAGCTTTCAGAATTTTTGTAAAAAAGCTATTAGTTCAGCGATTTTCAAGATGATTCTTAAATTAAAATTCTGATTAGACTAAAGAAACATTGCTTGGGAATAACGAAGACTTCTGCAAGATAAGGAGAATATTATATGTATATAAAAGTCTTCTCACGATGTACTCTAAAAGTTGGGAAACTGTTCTGAAGTTGCAGTGTAAATTTAAATAAAAGCAAATATTTATTTGTTTTCGATGCTGATTAATTTGATTTTATAACGTTTTTATTGAAGAAAGTAAGACAGAAAAATAAAGATCAATACAAATCTTTTTTTTTTTAAAGAAGTATTGCACTGTGAGTTGAACTTCTTCAACGTGAATTAGCATTTCTCAATGGTTTAGCAAGCCCCGCTATTTATAAAAATTTTTTTAAAAAATCAAAACTTCACGTCATAGAAATATAGTTCATATTAAAGATTAATAATGAATTAAAATGTCATACATCAGATTCTATATTCACTCATTGAAAAAAAAAGTTAGATCTGTAATAACACAAAGTTTGAAGGGTTTTTTTTCTTATATTTATAATAAAAAGTAGTTATATTACCCACACACTTCGCACGATATTTCATTATGTTGTATGACAGTATATATCATTTTTATTTTATTGATATATAAATCCAAGAATCAAGCTTTTAATTGTATTGAAAAATGTTCTTATAGCACTGACATCTTGATTTAAAAAAGATAGAACTTGAATTTATACGATGGAAGTATATTTATTTTTAACCCCCCTGTATTCCCCTTCCATGGAATTGATTTCCGAAAAATGCCTTTTCAGCACATCTTCTTGGCAAAATATATAAACATGCTTGCCAAATTTTAAGTCTGTAATTCTAACAGTTCTCAATAAACAATAATTTTTATTTATAGGACTTCTCCCCCAACCTCCTTGAGGGTAAATTTTTGCAAAACTCGCGCTCTTAAAGGATTTCTACTCAACAACAACAACAATAATAATAACATGCCTGGAAAATTTCAAGTCTGTTGGTCTAATACAGAGATTCCCAAAGTGGTCTATATAGACCCTCAAGGGTCTACGATAGCAGGAAAAAAATGTAAATTGGGGTCTAGGATTGTGACCCTCATAAAACCCTTTCATAGCTTTAATTTTAACTTTTAAGGTATCCGACTACGTTCGGAACCGTGATTTTGCAAAAGCATATAAATGGATAATATTTATGATATTTAGTGTCACTTAGATTAGAAAATGTATATAAAACTGTTTTATAAGAATAGTATTACAATAAAAATTATTTAAGTACAATATATTTCGGCTAAAAATTAACTTAGAATAAACTTTTTTCAAAATGTTCTCCTTTTGTGAAAAATGCTTCTATTATAATAATAGTTTGCCTGTATATAGCTCAGACCTCTGTACAGAGGCTCCACTAGAAGTTTTGAAATATATAACTTAGAAGTGGGCTTATCCGAGTTTTACGACAACAGAGGGGAGCAATTTTAAGAAAAAAACGCCGATAATTATTTCAAATGATTGTTACTTTGAAAATAATGTGAATTTTTCAAAAATCATACTTGAGCCTCTTTACAGAGGTCTGAGCTATATACGGACAAAATATTATTATAATAGAAGCATTTTTCACGAAAGGAGAACATTTTGAAAAAAGTTTATTCTAAGTAATTTTAACCAAATATTTATTTAAATAACTTTTTGCCAAAATGTCCTTAAAACAATTTTATACATGTATTCTAATCTAAGTGACACTAAATATCATGAAAATTATTTATTTATGTGCCTTTTTAAAATCACGGTTCTGAACGTAGTCGGATACCTAATGTGGAATAAATATTCCATATACACAGGAGTGTTACTTATTTACTGACGTAATATTTTATTATAATATAAATACATCTATCTATCTCGAATTATGGAATATCGTGAGAAAGTTTTTAATTGCTTTTCTTCGGGAAAAGGAATTTCAGGGCGGTTGCCAATCTTCATAACGGGGAAAAAAGAATGGACACTACTAAGTTAGGATTGTTAGGATTCAACCTAACAAAATTGCTGCCATATGATGAAAATTTGTTAAAAAGCATCAGATTCATCCCTCGTATTAAAACCATTTGTTTGTTGCTCAGTTATTTTATTTGTAACAGGTACTGAAATTTAATTTAATTAATAAATGTTTAAAATTAAGATGTGTTTGTTTTCTTAAGTTTTTCACACTACAGTTAAAAATTTAAATATTTTAAAATAAGTAGCTTTGTGTACCAGCTATCAAAAACACATTTAATTGACGAATTTGCATACATTCAATATTAAGTATGCAATGGTCTACCCCAAACCGGAAAAAATGGCAAGGGGGTCTATGAGACAAAAAAGTTTTAGAAACTATGGTCTAATAGTTCCGGAGATTTCGTGATGAAGGAATGTATGAGTCGCTTATTTTCACTTATACACTTATCAGTACACTCTTATTTTCTTTTCTTTAAAAAGAATGATTAAACCATTAGAAAAGTTTTAAATCATATATATATATATATATATATATATACCGTAAAATCCGGCATATAACGCGCACCGCCGTATAACGTGCACCTATACTTTCAAGATGCAATATTTAATTTTTGGCACATTCGCCGTATAACGCGCACCCCCATTTTTTACGAAGAAACCTGAAATGTACGTGTAGAATGCTCTGAAGTTTTGAAATAATTTATTCAAGGCATTTATTTTTCCAAACTTTAGAAAAAAGTAGTATACTTCTAGAACTACAACCCTTTAAGTTCATAAGGAATGTCATTTCTTCTAAATAAACAGTATTTCGATCTATGTAGAAGTGTAATTTTTCCTATGCTCATGTGTTTCTCTTTTATATTTAAAGCTGTCATTTTCATACCTGGAGTATTACGCGCACCCGTAATTTCATATCTTATTTTTTGTGTTAAAAGTGCGCGTTATACCCCGGATTTTACAGTACGTATAATTAGACTATGTTTTGATTATATATGGTTTTATATACTATCTTACAAAACAATGTTAAATTCACATATTAATCAAAGTAATGTATATGCCTAGTTTATGTTTTTGACTCTATCTGTAAGTTGGCCAGTGCATGCTTGAAGGAAAATAAATAATCTTTTCTCTCATGACTTACACGTTACAAGACACCTGGAAACCCAGCATTGTTTAAACTCTAACTTTGTTCGAATCATAATAATAAAAGCTCCTCAACAACGTTTTCTAAAATTGTCTTTTAACAGAAAAATAACATTGTTATAGCATTATGTATTGTTAAAACTTAGGCATTGTTTTCCGTGCAACTATATTTAGCAATCAGAATGTAGTTTACATTAGATAATTGCGCATAAAAAATATAATTGCTCTTATTTTTGCTTCTTAGTGTCTCTCATTTACGAAGTCTGCCACTATTTTTCAAATTTCTCTATTCTACTTATTTATTTTTACGGCCTTTATAAATTCCTGATCCCCCTCTTGTAAAAATGGATCCCAAAACATTGGAGAAGACCATACTGCTCGTGTGGCTCTATTTTACCATCAGAATTTTATTTGTGACGTATTGGGATGCCTTATTTCTACCACCTATTTTATTAGTCCTGGACAGCTTCTTCAAAGATTCGAAATCCAATTGCCAGACACAGACTGGAGACCACTTCCAAGGCAGAAAAAAAAATTCAGAAAGCAATAAAGGTGTCAAAAAGGAACAAGATCAAAATTTTACAGTAAAGGAAATTGATTCAGGAAAAATTACGTCACCAGCATTAGAAAAAATTCAGGAACTTATATCCGACTTGCAAAATTCATTGAAATCGGATAGTAATAATGGCGCTGCTCCTCCAAATTTCAGCACGATAACAACAAAATTAGAAAATCCAGTCAAGAAAAGCATTTCTACAACTGAAATTTCAGAGGAAGGTAATTTGAAGAATAGTAAAACGTCGCCAGCAATTATAAAAATTCAAGAACTTATATTCGACTTACAAAATTCATTGAAATAAGACTGTAAAAATGGTCCGGCTCCTCCAAATTTCAGCACGATAACAACAAAATTAGAAAATCCAGTCAAGAAAAGCATTTCTACAACTGAAATTTCAGAGGAAGATAATTTGAAGAATAGTAAAACGTCGCCAGCAATTGTAAAAATTCAAGAACTTATATTCAACTTACAAAATTCATTGAAATAAGACTGTAAAAATGGTCCGGCTACTCCAAATTTCAGCACGATAACAACAAAATTAGAAAATCCAGTCAAGAAAAGCATTTCTACAACTGAAATTTCAGAGGAAGGTAATTTGAAGAATATAAAACGTCGCCAACAATTGTAAAATTCAAGAACTTATATTCGACTTACAAAATTCATTGAAATAAGACTGTAAAAATGGTCCGGCTCCTCAAATTTCAGCACGATAACAACAAAAATTAGAAAATCCAGTCAAGAAAAGCATTTCTACAACTGAAATTTCAGAGGAAGATAATTTGAAGAATAGTAAAACGTCGCCTGCAATTGTAAAAATTCAAGAACTTATATTCGACTTACAAAATTCATTGAAATAAGACTGTAAAAATGGTCCGGCTACTCCAAATTTCAGCACGATAACAACAAAATTAGAAAATCCAGTCAAGAAAAGCATTTCTACAACTGAAATTTCAGAGGAAGATAATTTGAAGAATAGTAAAACGTCGCCTGCAATTGTAAAAATTCAAGAACTTATATTCGACTTACAAAATTCATTGAAATAAGACTGTAAAATGGTCCGGCTCTCCAAATTTCAGCACGATAACAACAAAATTAGAAAATCCAGTCAAGAAAAGCATTTCTACAACTGAAATTTCAGAGGAAGATAATTTGAAGAATAGTAAAACGTCGCCTGCAATTGTAAAATTCAAGAACTTATATTCGACTTACAAAATTCATTGAAATAAGACTGTAAAATGGTCCGGCTACTCCAAATTTCAGCACGATAACAACAAAATTAGAAAATCCAGTCAAGAAAAGCATTTCTACAACTGAAATTTCAGAGGAAGGTAATTTGAAGAATAGTAATACGTCGCCAGCAATTATAAAAATTCAAGAACTTATATTCGACTTACAAAATTCATTGAAATAAGACTGTAAAAATGGTCCGGCTACTCCAAATTTCAGCACGTAACAACAAAATTAGAAAATCCAGTCAAGAAAAGCATTTCTACAACTGAAATTTCAGAGGAAGATAATTTGAAGAATAGTAAAACGTCGCCTGCAATTGTAAAATTCAGAACTTATATTCGACTTACAAAATTCATTGAAATAAGACTGTAAAAATGGTCCGGCTACTCCAAATTTCAGCACGATAACAACAAAATTAGAAAATCCAGTCAAGAAAAGCATTTCTACAACTGAAATTTCAGAGGAAGATAATTTGAAGAATAGTAAAACGTCGCCAGCAATTGTAAAATTCAAGAACTTATATTCGACTTACAAAATTCATTGAAATAAGACTGTAAAATGGTCCGGCTACTCCAAATTTCCTTTTGATAACAACAAAATTAGAAAATCCAGTCAAGAAAAGCATTTCTACAACTGAAATTTCAGAGGAAGGTAATTTGAAGAATAGTAATACGTCGCCAGCAATTATAAAAATTCAAGAACTTATATTCGACTTACAAAATTCATTGAAATAAGACTGTAAAAATGGTCCGGCTACTCCAAATTTCAGCACGATAACAACAAAATTAGAAAATCCAGTCAAGAAAAGCATTTCTACAACTGAAATTTCAGAGGAAGATAATTTGAAGAATAGTAAAACGTCGCCTGCAATTGTAAAAATTCAAGAACTTATATTCGACTTACAAAATTCATTGAAATAAGACTGTAAAAATGGTCCGGCTACTCCAAATTTCAGCACGTAAACAACAAAATTAGAAAATCCAGTCAAGAAAAGCATTTCTACAACTGAAATTTCAGAGGAAGGTAATTTGAAGAATAATAAAACGTCGCCAGCAATAGTAAAAATTCAAGAACTTATATTCGACTTACAAAATTCATTCAAAAAAGACTGTAAAAATGGTCTGTTATGTGTATTTTTTTATGTTATGTGTATTTTATGTGTATTTTTTATGTTATATGTATTTTATGTGTATTTTTTATGTTATATGTATTTTATGTGTATTTTTTATGTTATATGTATTTTATGTTATATGTATTTTTTGTTATATGTATTTTATGTATTTTTTATTTTATGTATTTTTTATTTTATGTGTATTTTTTTACTTTATGTGTATTTTATGTGCATTTTTTTATTTTATGTGTATTTTATGTGCATTTTTAAAAGTTTTATGTGTATTTTATGTGCAATTTTTTTTATTTTATGTGCATTTTTTAAAATTTTGTGTGTATTTTATGTGCAATTTTTTTATTTTATGTGTATTTTATATGTATTTTTGTTTTATATTTTGTATGTTTTATAAATTTTGTTTTATGTATTTTTTGCATATATTTTCGTTTATTGTCTGTATTATTTTTGTATATATTTTTGTTTATTATTTGTATTATTTTTTGTTTATATTTATATTTTTTCTATATAATAATTATATAGTTTTTTGTTTGTATTTGTTTTGTGTTTGAGGTATATAATAAATATATACCGCCTAAATGTTTTTGTAATTTCTTTCGTTTATAATGATTCTGTCAATCTTAAGATGATTTCACAAAAAAAACTTTTGTAAAATTACGAAGTGTTTTACCTAAATGGTTTAAATTCAGCCCTTTCGAGTCATTGAAACATACAATTTATTCAAGTAAAGGGTTATTCGTGCTTCTTGTCTAATGTATGGAAGTTGTTTCAATTTATTTTTCAAAAATATTTATACATTTGAGAATTAATGTAACAAAATTTTTGGTCTAAAAAAAATTCACTAAATCAAAAATACAACAAAGAGAGATAGAAGTTACAAGCCATCCAATTTTTATAGAACATATTCAATTTTTTCATATATTTCCTTTCTTTTCCACCACACATATCGTCTATGTATAAATGTCTCTCCCCTACGAGACACTCAGTTGGCCTTATTCGTAATTTATCTTTGGCAACAATTACATATTAAATTTAATTAATATTATATTTTATTAAATTAATTTATATTTTATTAAATTAATTTATATTTTATTAAATTAATTTATATTTTATTAATTTAATTTATATTTTATTAAATTAATTTATATTTTATTAAATTAATATTAAATTAATATTAAATTAAGCCAATTACATATTAAATTAATAAATGTGTGTGTGTGGATTTAAACTTTTATTTTCTACCCTACTGTTCAATAGGGTTTAGTTTTACGATTTCTTAGTATAATTTTGTGTAGTTATCATATATTATGACCCTTTATATCATAAAAAACTGGCGTTGACATATTTCGCGAAACTTGTTGGACCACTGCTGTTATACAGTGTCCAATCTCTACCATCTCTAGAGATAAATATATCAGAATTTACTGGAATATTATCAAATGCATTTGCACTTTTTTTCAGATTCTTCTCAGTGACTTTCACTCAATCTTATGTCTTCATCAGAATCCAAATTAGAGCAAGTTAGCTCACACACACCATCATCCGATTCATTCGCAGAAAAAGCTATCCCAACAAATTAGCAATTTCAACAGGGCTTAGACCTTTTCTACGAGCCATCGTTTCAGGGAGTCTGCTCTGTACTAAGTTCGAAAATGGAATGAAAATTTTTTAAGAGAATATAGGTAAATACTATGTGTAACGAAACATTACGACACAACAATTTTAGCATAATTTATCTATTTCCACTGTGAACCCAATGACTCTAGATTCAAGGTCAAATAAATGTACGATAAGACATTGGGAAGTTTGTTTTACTAATCGTATCTGCTTTGGGAACTATATTTTGTTGAACGAGAGTTATTTATAAAAATAAATTGTCTTAGTGTCGAAACGACATCAGCGGATATTCTAGGTATATTTAGTTGTAAAAACCCTCCTAATTAACCTCTAGAACCACAAAACTTTTTCTGAGTAATCACCAGGGAAAAAGATTAAAAGTCACTTAAACTTTTCACATTCCCTGGAAGAATGCGGAAAATAGAAGAAAGGAAACAGTCTTCGATGGCCAATGGACACCGACGGACCTTCTTGTGTTAAATGAATGTATTGATCCGTAGCCAATCGTCTCTGTTGCTTCAAGCAATACGTAAGCAAACAACTAAAAAATTTTAAGAAATTTAAAAATACTCTTTAAGATATCCGACTACGTTCGGAACCGTGATTTTGCAAAAGCGTATAAATGGACAATATTTATGATATTTAATGTCCCTTAGATTAGAAAATGTATATAAAATTGTTTTAAGAATAGTATTACAATAAAAAATTATTTAAGTACAATATTTTGACAAAAAATGAACATAGAATGACTCATTTTCAAAATATTCTCCTTTTGTGAAAAATGCTTCTATTATAATAATATTTTGCCTGTATATAGCTTAGACCTCTGTACAGAGGCTCAACTAAAAATTTTTAAAAATTCCCGTTGTTTTCATAGTTACAACCCATTGAAATAATTATAGGCGTTTTTATCTTAAGGTTTCTCCCTTCTGTTGTAAAACATGGATAAACCCACTTCTAAGTTATATATTTCAAAAGTTATAGTTAAGCCTCCGTACAGAGATCTAAACTATAGACAGGCAAAATATTATTATAATAGAAGCATTTTTCACAAAAGGAGAACATTTTGAAAAAAGGATATAAGTTAATATTTTAAATTCAAAAATTAATAAAAGAGAAAAAGTAGTACTATTATATTCCAAATATTTTAAATTAGAAATTTATTAATTAAAATACTAAACCGTATGAGTATTTTAATTCGTAAAAAGCAAATATTTTATACCATTCGCAGAATGAATGCATGATTTGCGATCTTAATTCATCACGCTATATAAATTCGCCATCTAGAATTCTAGATTGTGATTACAAGTTGTTTTGTTTCTCGTGTAAAACGAAAATTTACTTACAGAGGAAACAAAATTCTGATGTTAGTAAATAAGTTAATTATTATAATAATTTTACTTTTGAAACCAAATTTTCTCGTAACAAAACTTGAGGCTTTTCTTTTCTTTTCTTTTTTTTTTCAGAATGAAATTAGGAATAGTCTACATAAACATTATTCTCAAAGACATTTCAGGACATCTTTTAATAAGACCATACACAATTCACAGAAATGATTCCAATTTTCCAGCGGTTTCAAGCATCACGTGATAGGTGGGTCGTTACATAAATACTCTTTTTTAGAATACTTCCCCTTAAGGTATCCGACTACGTTCGGAACCGTGATTTTGCAAAAGCGTATAAATGGATAATATTTATGATATTTAATGTCCCTTGGATTAGGAAATGTATATAAAATTGTTTTAAGAATAGTATTACAATAAAAAATTATTTAAGTACAATATTTTGATAAAAAATGAACATAGAATCACCCATTTTCAAAATATTCTCCTTTTGTGAAAAATGCTTCTATTATAATAATATTTTGCCTGTCTATAGCTCAGACCTCTGTACAGAGGCGCAACTAGAATTTTTGAAATAGATAACTTAGAAATGGGTTTATCCATGTTCTACGACAACAGAGGGGAGAAATTTTAAGAAAAAAACACCCCGATAATTATTTCAATGGGTTGTAACTCTGAAAATAATGTGAATTTTTCAAAAATCATAGTTGAGCCTCTGTGCAGAAGTCTGAGCTATATACTGGAAAAATATTATTATAATAGAAGCATTTTTCACAAAAGGAGAACATTTTGAAAAAAGGTTATTCTAAGTTCGTTTTTTGCCGAAATATTGTATTTAACTAAATTTTTTTGTCAAAATGCCCGTAAAACAATGTTATACATGTATTCTAATCTAAGTGACACTAAATATCATGAAAATTATCCATTTATGCGCTTTTTTAAAATCAGGGTTCCGAACGTAGTCGGATACCTTAACTGTGGTTGTTTCAAAACATAAGGTTTTTTCCATGAATATACCCTTAACTACTAAAACGAATTACATTATTTGAATGTAGGGGTTTCAAGGTATGAATATTCCAAATATTTAAGACTTTTAACTTGTTACAATTCCCTTTTCTTCGTATACAGCAGGGGTGGGCAGACTTTTCCGAGGTACGGGCTACTTCTAACTTTTTCAAGGTGTTGCAGCCCACTGGTGTGATGAGCTAAAAGAAGGTGTATAATGTTTTTTATTTGTTACCGTATTTATTCGAATGTAAGGCACATTTTTTCATGTTCAGTGCTGCTAAAAATCATGCGCGGCTTAGAATTGAAGAAAACAATTAGACGGATTGGTTTAAAATTATTTTAATTTTGTAAAATTGGATATATCCCGGTGTGACGAAGCATATCTCTTTCCCCCATTTTCCAACAGATCCCTTGCTGACAGAAGCTGCGAAAATTCCAGGCATTTCCCTAATTGCTGGGAAGGAATTTCGTAGCTGGGTGGTCGAGTTTCGGCACCTTTTTTGCCCAGCTGACCGGACTGTCAAAAAGAGGCGCCTTATCATTGTGTGTTCATTTTCCCAAAACTCGGTGACGACGTCGCGTCTGAGAACATACAAATGTGCACCCAGCCTCGACGCCTCTTTGGGACTAGCGGAAACGAGACCGGATTTGGCGCGGCAGAGGGGTATGACATCAAGGGAGCCGAGACCGGAAGGCGGCAGCAGAACCAGGGGGACTGAGGCCGACAAAGAGATGAGCGATGTATGACTAGGAGAAAGAGATGATATAAAAAGGGCGAAAGAGTCCGGACAGAAAAGACTGGATTTTTGAAGGGAGCGGTTCGGACGTCCCTTGAGCGATAGGAAGAGCGATAACGAGCCCGCGAAGTACAGCGGTCTCCTAGCTTGAAAGATCGAGGGAACGGGAGAGAGTACAAAAGGGAGCTCGAAGTGATTACGGACCAGCCCGCGAAGTACAGCGGTCCCCCTGGTTTGGGAAAAATCAGAACGGAAGAGAGTGCGAAAGAGACTCGAAATTGTTACGGCCCCTTTTGATATCGAACTGTAATAGAATATACCATTTTATTTTTTTGATAATTTTCATATTGGAATAAATAGTTAATCAATAGCTGAGTGAAATCATTACACCGGTAAACTTTTTCACACTATCTTTCATTTTTCACAAAAACTTGATGAAAATTTGGGATGAGGCTTAAAATCGAATAAATATTCTAAGATATTCGTCTGCACAACAGCAAATTAAGCTTAAGAGTTAAAGCATCATATGGATATCAGTACATTTCAGAGGCATTTCTTGCTTACTTCCACCTACATAGCAGAAGTGCCACACTTGCATGATATGTATAACACGCACAATACGCATTCACCATTGTAAAGAAAAACTGTTCTTTTTTGCTTTGTTTTTTTCCATTCTGTATTAAAATTGTATGTCAGTAAACAGTCACTAAAAAGTCACATGTTTCATTTTAGATGCAACGAAGGTAAATCCAATCAATAGGAAAAATATATATATAACAAGTAATATAAAGATAAATTAAGTCAATTCCTAATTACGACAACGAAGAAAATTTTTATTTTAGTTACTTTTTCCTAAATAGTTACAATTTATATAAATATGTATATACATACGACAGAATCACACTATTAAGTTGCAATATAGAAAGCGATTTTCCTTGCAATTTTCCATTTACCTTTCTCTATAGGGTGTTGGGCTATTTTTGTTTGTTTGTTACTATTTTTTCTTTATCAAATTTAATTATTCTAATAAAATAGTATAGTAAAAAAAAGAAATCACATTCTCAGAAATTATGCTATCCCAGGAGGGATTCGAATCCACGATCTTTGGATTAGTATTCCAACGCGCTATCCATTACGCTACAGGGACACAACGAACGATTTTTCTTTCTATATATGCTGTTGAAATATTATTTTTGTTTGCTATTTATTAATTTTTTAATTTAATTAATGGATTAATATTTGAAAAAATTGTATTAACAACAAGTGTCATCCACTACAAGTTTAAGAAAATGTATTTGAATATGAAGGGATGAATAGATGTTACTATTTTACTAACGATTGAAAATTTGAACAAGACATATATATATATATATATAGGGAGAGGGTGAACTAATAACAGAAATTGAAAAAAAGAAAATAATTTTCGTGGTTATTTTTTTAATAATTCATATCCAGTGAAATACGTTTAACGTGAAAACGCTTAAGATGAAATATCGGCTAACAAGAAATAATACAACGGTCCCGACAAAATACTATGTATTTTCATGCAATTTTTTCTCTTAACACGAAACAAAAATCGCTTAACAAGAACAGATTTCCTTTCTGGAAATTAACAAAATTTGGAAAACGCCAGCCACACAGGCGAGATTCAAAAGGGGCCGGGGTGAAATGAAAGAGAAGTGGTCTCACTTGTTTCGTAGAAAGGAGGCTAATTTTGTTTGAAATAAACCTTGAAATAGCTTGTGACACGAGCCAGGTTTGTTTACGTAAAAAAAAAAGCTAGTTTTACCCTCCAACCCCACAAACGCTACACAAAAACATCTAATATCTCATCAGTTGGCTTTGGAAGCCAGATTGTTGAGTGATTCTTAAGAGAAAAGGGTAAGGTTGCAATGATAATTGATAATTGCCCGGCTCACCCCAGCGTTGTATTGAAAGCTATAAAGAGCATAATCTTCTTGGCTTCGAATACAACAAGTGTCTTGAAATCTTGTGGTTAAGGGATTATACAAAACACATGATATTTTTCTACCGGAAGCAATTGTTTCGAAAATATTTATTCTCAATCGCAGCAATAGAAGGTTTCTCGATCAAATTATTAGAAGTTTTTGGATGTAAATAAAATATACTGTAATCAACTTAATTTTGTTGAATATATATTTTTTTAACACGCAATTCTCTTAACACGAAGAAATATTCCAGGCCCGTTAATTTCATGTTAAAGTATACGATTACGTTCGGAACCGTGATTTTAAAAAAGCGCATAAATGGATAATTTTCATGATATTTTGTGTCACTTAGATTAAAATACATGTATAAAATTGTTTGTAGGACATTTTGACAAAAAAAATTATTTAAATATACACTATTTCGGCAAAAAATTAACTTAGAATAACCTTTTTTCCAAATGATCTCTTTTTGTGAAAAGTGCTTCTATTATAATAATATTTTGCCTGTAAATAGATCAGACCTCTGTACAGAGGCTCAACTATGATTTCTGAAAAATTCACATTATTTTCAGAGTTACAACCCATTGAAATAATTATCGGCGTTTTTTTCTTAAAATTTTCTCCCTCTGTTGTCGTAAAACATGGATAAACCCACTTCTAAGTTATATATTTCAAAAATTCTAGTTAACCCTCTGTATAGAGGTCTGAACTATATACAGGCAAAATATTATTATAATAGAAGCATTTTTCACGAAAGGAGAATATTTTGAAAATGGGTCATTCTATGTTCATTTTTTGTCAAAATATTGTACTTAAATAATTTTTTATTGTAATACTATTCTTAAAACAATTTTATATACATTTTCTAATCTAAGTGACACTAAATATCCCAAATATTATCCATTTAAAGGCTTTTGCAAAATCACGGTTCCGAACGTAGTCGGATACCTTAACATGAAAAAATATTCCAGGCCCGTTAATTTCACGTTAAACGATTTTCATTGTAGCCTGAAGTCTGGAGAGCCACAACCACCTATACATAAAGTTGCAGTTTGCCCAACTTCTTCGCTATAACTAATTCTTCAAAAAAATAAATAAATAAAAAATAAATACATAAATAAAAAATTGGATTCTATAATGAGAACAGTTTTGACAAATTACCATAAAATCCGGCGTATAACGCGCGCCGGTGTATATAACGCGCACTTATACTGTCAAGCTGCAACGTTTAATATTTGGTATGTTCACCGTATAACACGCATCCCCTTTTTTACGAAGAAATCTGAAATGTTAGTATACAATGTTCTAATGTTTTAAAGTCATTTATTCGAGGTATAATCCCAGACTTTTGAAAAAAATAGTATACTTCGAGAACTAGATCTCTTTTTACATAAGGCATGTCATTTCTTTTAAATAAACATTATTTCGATATGTTTAGAAGTTATTTTTTTTTTATGTTCATCTCTTTTTATTTTTAAAGCTATCGTTTTTATACCCGGCGTATAACGCACACCCTTAAATTTCGATCTTATTTTTTGTGTTCAAAGTGCGCATTTTACGCCAGAGAGAGAGAGAGAGAGAGATTTTACGGTAATTACTCTATTTGAACTAAACCATAATTATGCTTCTCTGTATCTTTAATAGTGAAATCAATTACAGAAAAGAAATAGTGTTATATTTTTAATTAAATTAATTAATTTTAGTTGAAACTGAGATGGGCTTGCGATTTTTACTTTTCAGCGTGTATTGAGCTATTAATATCAGTAAAAACCTGTGCTTCAAATCGTCTGTGGCGTACATTAACTTCTTTTATACGTTTTAATGCAGATGAAATCTGTGCTAAAAATTAAAGATCTGTTGGTCAATGGGGAGGGGAGATAAATCCCTATACCTCGTTAACTACACCACTGCATATCATACTTAACAAACGATAAAATATTCCAAAAGAATATTTCTATTGACCTACTAGAAATTTTCTGCTTAACTAATTTATGCATTTTAATTTATTGTATATACTGATATTATATTCATGAAAATACATTTTATTACAACTGAATGGTCCCTTATACATAAAATATTTCCAATCTCTTTTTTCTAATCTTATATATAAGATTGAATGTTTGTGTATATTAATTTGGGACCTATACAAATCCACTAAGTTGATCGTATTGTTTCAAAATTTTGCAGGGAGCTTTCTGGATGCTTTAAAAGAACAGTAAGTATATTTCCATCAAAAAAAAAATCATATTTATTTTAAATGAATTTTTCTCTAAAACACCCCTTGCTTAAGGTAGATTTAGAGTGTGTGTGAGCGAAGTCGCCAAATGCCGTGATATGCAGCCAATAGTGAAAAACGACCCCCGCTCATTTTTAGAAAACCATTACTGTGCATTTGGCGACATCTTTTGATTTAGTAACACTTAAGAAAGGGTTTTGCGAAAATCAATAACCAAGAGAATAAAAGGTTTTAATTGATAAAAATTCCTTTTTTTAAACTATAAGGCCCCACTTACATGTAAACCCGCAATTTCCCGGCGAATTGGGTTTGGAGAGAAAAGCCAGCTTTTAACCAGTATTTTTCAATTCCTACTATTAGTTCACACACTATATATTTATCTTAGTGGAATTTTAATCGTTAATAAAATACATTTTAAAGCGCTCCATTGAGCTGAAATTTTATACACATGATTATTTTGGATGACAATACGGAAGTTTAATTATAATTAATAAAAATTACTTGATTAAAACTAATTATTCAAAGAGTTACAAATACAGCCATGTTGGCATCATTTTTGGCGACTTAGCGACCGTTTTGGCGACTTGTGTCTAAACTTGAAAAGGTTTATTTTCTCACATTTTAAAGCGCTCATTTGAGCTGAAATTTTCTATACACTATTGTATTGGGTAAAAACACGATAATTTAATTATAATTAATTAAGTGACTAAAACTAATTATTTAAAGAATTACAGATACAGCCACGTTGGATTCATTTTTAGCGACTTTAGGTAAAAATTTAAAAGATTTTTTTTTCTCACGTTTTAAAGCATTCAGTTGAACTTTGAACTTTTAGGTAGACCTTGTGTATTACAATAATACAATTAAATTTACAAATTTAATCAATTGAACAATAGTAAGGAAATAGTTAAAATAGTTATGTGATCTTAGTAGGAATTCGAATAATTTTTTATTTATTTTTTATATTACTTGTTTTCAGCCCGTTTACATGAAAATTGGTGATTGGTTGATAAGATTCACGTGAGTATACAGTATAACCATGGAAACACTCAGAATGTTGAGTGCGATTATCGTCCGGAATCATGTTGCTTCACATATTTTTGTTTTTTCGTTTTTTGCAATGGATGGCCAGGTAAAATTAATAATTTACAACCAGATCCTGGGCTCACAAATATGTATTTTTTTCTTCTATTGTGCTAAAAAAGGCAGATAAGTAAAAAAGTTGATAATAAATTTTCCAAATTACAATTTTATTTATTTATAATAATTATTTATTATGGCGCTAAAAATGGTAAATTCAATGTTCCTCTAAAATTTGTTTGTGTGTAAATTTAAGATTTAATACATTGGAATGTTTTTATACAAGGTATCTTATTACAAACACATTCGAATTTATTTTGAAACTTATTAGATATCGTCACAAAAAGTTTAATTTATTAATTTCGCATACGAGTTTCTTACTTTGGTTAATTAAAGAGACGTAGATTTAAAACTTATGACAGTAAAATTTTTTATTTGTAGTTTATTTATCACAAAGATAAAAATTATAACTTAAAACTTCACGCAAACTCATTATACAGTAACACCGAAAATTTAATTCATTGGAATATTTTTATATAAAGTTACTAATATTTTCAACTTATCAGATATTGTCAAAAAATAAATAAAATCTCTACATTTCTTCTGCATTTATATTTATTCTTTTCTTATATACAAAGACATGCAGGTGTAAAATCTTTTGATGATAAAATTTTAAATGTGTGGTTCATTTATTATTAAGCTAAAATTGATATTTCAATGTTACTGTTTTAATTGAGTGTAAATTTTTCATCCATTGGAATACTTTTATGTACTATTAAAGATATTTTCAACAATTATTATGCATTGTGAAATTGTATAAATAATGAAATCTCTAAATTTTTTATTATTCTTGTTTTCTTTTTTTTAATTTATTTTTAACTTTACACACACACACATTTTACTTTTAACATTTGTTTTTGAAGTTATACTTCTTTTGGGGCGTTAGATAAATAGGATGAGGGTAAATTTTTACAAAGCGCGTGGATGTGACGCAAAACCGTCACGGATGCGAAAATCCTTTTTCTAGAAATATACAGAACGGAACAAATCATTCCCGCCTTCGAAATTCTCAGAAAAATATTTCTCTTCACTTCCCTGAAGAAGGGGCACGCGGGTTTGAACCGGAGACCTCTCAGACTGCAGCCGAATGCTCTACCACTGAGCTATACACCCGCGTCAGCAAACTTTTGCTTTGCGTTTCGTAGGAACAGAACGAAAATGCTTTGTCTAGAAATATGCAGAACGGGACATATCATTCCCGCCTTCGACCACTTCCCCATATTATTCGTCCTATTGTCCCTGTGCGGGGGTGTTTAAATTTATTTAAATCGTGATTATCTCAGGTTTGGCTGGTCCGATTGACTGAAGGTTAGTATCGTTCAACTCTGCTCGGGACCGCCTTTCGTCCTTGGCCCAGCTTGCCCTGCTAAAGAGTTTTAGAAAGATTTTAATCTTGTTAAGCCAAAGAAGTATAACTTCTTACGTGCGTACATAAGTACACACACACTTTCTTATTTTTTATTTTTCTTCTGTCATCCAACGTGCAAATTCTACAAATATGCTTGAATAAATTAATCTCCATCGCAATGCATCATGGGAAAATTAGAAAACGAACAAGCTCCTTACCCTCATTTGCCTTGCTCCAAAGCAGGTTCAAATTTCAATACCCCTTTTCGAACCGGTAAAATGCCGGCTACTCGTGTATACCGGTCTAAAGAGGATTAATAGCGGTATTTTGCCGGGTATTTTGTCCATGTAAATGCAGCTTTAGAGGCACAAACTTGAAATTTGGCAAGTATGTACATTTTGTTGAGTAGAGATCTGCTAAGGAGGAGTTAGGTGACAGTTATGAATAAAAAAGAATTCCCATTTTTGAACTATGACACCTACAGACTAAAATTTGACAGGCATGTTTCCTTCGGTGAGAAGAGATCTGCTAAGAATGGGTTCTGCGGAAGAATCTCAAAGCGGGAGTGTAAAAGATAAATATATCGGTTTAGAAATTCAAGTCTTGTTCTTTTTTAATCAAGAGATGAGGGCTGTAAAAATGTTTTTGAATAAATCTTAAAGCTTAGATAAATCAATGACTTAAAAATATATACATATAGTCATACATTATCATGAAATGCCCAACGAAGTGTGTGGGTAACGACTAGTTATTAATAAAAGAATCTGTATCACCTGGTGCATATTTCTTTCTTTGTGTTATACAGTCGCATTCAAAGGGTAAAGATGATACTTGAGGTTATATCTTTTTTTCGGAACGTCCCCGTTATGATTTTGATGTCCTGTTTCAATGAGTGTACAACAGCCTTCCATTTTGTTGTATGATGTGGAAATTTGTATGGAACTATGATGTGGAGCAATGTGTAGAACTTTCGACCACTTGGATACTTCCAGCTGGGAAATTCGCGACCTTACACAAGCACACTTCTATAATTCCCCTTAATACTCAAAGAATACTTTGTACCGCGATATTCAAATTCGTATTTGTTCAGGATGACACATGTTTTAAAAACATTTTTTTTTTTCAGAACAAACATTTGCTTAAATTTTTAATTCTGAATGCATTGATCCTGCAGGCAAGGTTAAAAGTGTCAATGAATTCATAAGAGAAATCAACGCTCTGCAGCTAAATAAGCAAACTATTTACTACGAATTTCTTTTAATCAAATAGTTTCGTTTATTTCTTAGTTAGGTGTGCTTGCTAACCTGTTGTTTTCTTCGACCTGTTTGTTGAAATTTTGAGTGACGCACGCGTCACCTCAAACAAAAAAAAGTTGTCAACGACGCAACTTAACACTCAAGAAATATTTTGTATCAGGTGTCACAGCACTTACTCAGTTTGTTGTTTGTTCAGGATTACGCATGTTTAAAAGCGTTTACTTTTTAGAATGCGTACGTATTTGCTTAAATTTTTAGTTTTGAATGCGTTAATCGTACAGCCAAGGTTAAAGTGTCAATGAATTCCTAAGAAATTTGAATATATTGCAGCTAAGTAAGTAAAATGCATACGCAAGTTGTGAAATGATTTTCTTTTAGTCAAATAGTTCTTTTTTTTTTCAGTTAGTGTGTTTGTTGACCTTTTGTTTTCTACAACCTGTTTATTGAAATTTTATTGTGACGCATGCGTCACCTCAAATGAGACCTTCAGTTACGAAGAGGGCAAACGAAAATTCAAAAAAAAAAATTCCTTCAGGATTACCAATGTGAAAAAGTGTTAATTACAAATGCTGCAATGTGAAAAGAAATCGGTTCAAATTTATGCAAAAAAAAAGTGTTGAGTTACGAATTTAACTGGTGTTGACTAAGGATATTTTGATTTCCCGGTCTTTTTTCTTTTCCGGGACCGTCCAGGGACTCCTCCCTCAGGGGGCTCACCTTCTTTAGGTGGGTACGGGTGTCACAATCCCGAGGTACCCTAGTGATCTTTTCCTTTTCCCAAGGGGTTTACTATCTTTGGTAAACACGGGTGTCACGACCCCGGGTACCCTAGTGATCCTTCTCTATTTTCGACCCTCCATCTTGTCATCCAATTTCTTCTTTTCTTCTTTTCCCGTCCAGACCACAAACCTATGAATGTTTGGCGCAGTATAGCCAAAACTGGCTCTTGCGCCATAAAACACCAAACTCAACTCAACTCAACTCAACGCAAGGACTCCTGGAAACAGATCAAAATTTCGAAAAATCTGAAAATAAGTTATTTTTTATTGGTATCATAATTATATAAAATAGGAATACACATAAATTCCAAAATTTATACTCATTTATATATTGAGGTAAAAGATACACAAATAAAATATGCCAATTTTTCATTTATAAAGTGTGATTTAAGAAGACCTCAGCAATCTATGCTTTTACCACTTAGCCTATTTCTCAGCTTTGTCTTATGAACAACCAACCCTATAACAGAAAACGCTCTCTCAGATTCAACTGATGTTGGAGGAATTTTTTCTTTTAAAATCCTCACACAGTTTTATAATATTTGATGATCGATTTTCTGTTGAGTCAAATAAAAGTACATTTCTTGCTTCTTTGTTTCATTGAAACTAGGACTCTCTCTCTAGTTGAAAAAAATATAACCTTTTTGTCATCGAGTGGATAAGTTTTTGTAATTTTTCGTCCAAAGTTAAAGATTTCTTTTCAAAAGTTTCCATGCTCTCTGCTGAGTAGGAAGATTTAGAGCAGGGTGGGCAGACTTTTCCAGGGTACGCGGGCTACTTCTTATTTGTTCAAGGAGTTGCGGTCCACCCAATGTCAGTGGCGCACACAATGAGTCCGGACCCTCCCTCATAACCCTTCATTTTTTTCCAATTCGTTATAGTCCCATGTACATAGTACGTAAAATATAATTAAGTATTTGATATTAGTAATTTTTTATTTACTAATGTTAATTATTCATTTAGTAATTTATTTTTTGCTGTTTTGTTCCCAACAACCGGCAAAATAAAAAAAAATATATGTTTGGCTGCACGTTGATAGACCTTCAATCTTCGTACCCCCTCCCTTTAAAAATTCTTGTGTGCGGCACTGCCCAATGCCGTAGGTGTGGTGAGGTAAAGAAAATGTTATTATTATAACTTAATAATAAATTACGGAATATGTACTTACATACAGAACTAAATTAAAAAAAAACACTTTTAAAACCGCGTTTAACACAAAAAGTAAGATACAAACTTAATAATATTAGTCCTAAATATAATTATATCAAATGATGCATTTATTATGAAACAATTCAAAATGCATTAAAAAAAATTAAACATTTCTATCTCAAGTTAGTTTTTGTTGTTATTGTCAATAGAAGACTTAGTTTGCGTACAGTTAGCCAATCTTGAATTTTCCGTACATAATTACTGTAGGATATCCCATTTGTAAAAGGTTAGATCATATCCTTTACCGAGGTCGGCAATTCTAATCAAAACAGTATTCCACATCAACGCCATCTAGCGTCCCTTTTAAAACGCCGACATCAACCTTTTTCGGCAGAGGCCCACTAACACTCGTCAGAGAAACGTCGTATTTCGCGCGTCAGCGCCGTTCGTCCGAGCCATAATGAGTTTTATTTAATCTCAATTGCCTTCCTTAAAGTAATGTGATCTAACTTTCCTATTCTTCCGAAATATGCCTATCCAACGTTCCTATTCTTCCGAAATATGCCTATCCAACTTTCCTATTCTTCCGAAATATGCCTATCCAACTTTCCTATTCTTTTGAAATATTCCCCATGTAAATACTCCCCTATAATTCATAATAAATTGTTTAGTTTTCAACCAGTTTCTTTCTTAAACTATGTTGTCATTTTATTTCAAAATTAACTAATACACCCTAAAAACCCCTAGACACCACGCCATAAAAACCCTGCCATCTGAAGAATCCGCCTTTTAGAAGATTTCGGTTGGATTCCCACATTACTAAGCGGTAAAATTTTCAGGTGGTCACCCCAAAATGTCTTGGCGGTCTATCGGTCGATCGCGATCGGCTTAATGCCCACCGCGGATTTAGAGTGATTCATCTTCCTCGCAAAAATTCCTGAGTTATTTTTAGCTTGTCTCTAATCAAACAGTTATATTTTATTTATTTATTTTTTGGTAAACGCGAATTATATCACACAATAACTACAGTAGCTTTACACTCTCTCCCAAAAATTTTAGAGATTATATTAATCCGGGAGTGGCAATCTTTTTGGGAAGAGTGCCACTATCTGATAAAAAAAAACTATACGTGCTACTTCAAGTTTTTCCTGCAAAGAAATGAAAAAGGTGAAAAAATGTTACTTATAGGCTTATTAGGAAATTTTTACGAAAATAGCACATATTTATATAATGCCAGTATACATGCATAAGTAGTGGAAGTTTAAAAATACGAACTTAAGGTATCCGACTACGTTCGGAACCGTGATTTTGAAAAAGTGTATAAATGGATAATATTTATGATATTTAGTGTCACTTAGAACAGAAAATGTATATAAAATTGTTTTAAGAATAGTATTACAATAAAACATTATTTAAGTATAATATTTTGACAAAAAATGAACATAGAAAGACCCATTTTCAAAATATTCTCCTTTTGTGAAAAAAGCTTCTATTATAATAATAATTTGCCCGTATACAGCTCAGACCTCTGTGCAGAGGCTCAACTGGAATTTTTTAAATATATAACTTAGAAGTGGGTTTATCCATGTTTTACGAACACAGAGGGGAGAAATGTTAAGAAAAAAAAACGCCGATAATTATTTCAATGGGTTGTAACTCTGAAAATAATGTGAATTTTTCAAAAGTCATAGTTGAGCTTCTGTACAGAGGTCTGAGATATATACAGGCAAAGTATTATTATAATAGAAGCATTTTTCACAAAAGGAGAACATTTTGAAAAAAAGTTATTAAAGCATAAATGGATAATTTTCATGATATTTAGTGTCACTTAGATTAGAATACATGTATAAAATTGTTTTAAGGACATTTTGATCAAAAAAATTATTTAAATACAATATTTCGGCTAAAAATTAACTTAGAACGGCCGCGTCTCAAAGCCGAAATAAATTAAACAAAAAATAAGGAAAATACAAAAGTGCACGTCACAGGATTTTTTTATAATTAATAAATTCAAAAATTCTCAACTCTGTTTTTCACCATAAGGTATCGAAAAATTGATGTATCGACTATTTATCGGTGCATGAAAGCGCATGAATAAATAATTCGTGAAAATATTGTTTTCAACACTTTCTTTTATTAAATCGTCTTAATTAATCTTTTATTATCGTCATTTTAACTCATTCGTTCATATTTAGTTTGGCAACATTAGCTGGAGTTAAGCTGCTGTCGTGGGGAGTTTCACAGTGGACAGTTTTACCGATCTGACGTACGGAAACCCCAAAAATAATATTGCGCGAAAAAACAACCCATAATTTACGGTCCTCTTAGGATCTCTAGCCATGTTGCCCAGTTTTCGTCAGTAAGCGAATGGAAATCTCCAGCAGTCGATGGCTTAGATCGGGTTCGTTGGAGCTACAGGAACACCTGCAAGTCCCTTTTTCCAGTTGGAAGTTCTATCGTTTCTTTTGAACAAAAATTTGCAGCTTCTGGCGTTTTTATTTGAAAATACGTGCCATGAGTAAATAATATCTTTATTTGACTTTCAAATTAGGTTCAAATTTGATTCAAAATTATAAAAATATAACATTTATCACGTAGTATGTTACTCCCACAAACTTATTTATGTTTTTTGTGTTTAATGGACTATAACTTTTAAGATTGACACGGATTAATCACTGTTACATAGAGTCAATAGGACCACTTAATTTAATGCCAAATTTAGCTGCTATCTCCTGCAATCTCCAAAGTTATGATTTTTTTTTCAGCGTTGATCGTTGGTATTGTTATGACTGTTGTTCAGCCTTCTTATTTCTCTGTGTAAGAGGGCGCGCGAGAGCCTCCAGATGTATTTTTGTAACTGTGTATTCAGTATTAATAAAGCATTTTTCACACAGAATGCACCACTACTTTACCGTTGCATCAAAGGGAAACATTTGTAAAGCTGGAAATTGAAAAAAAAGTGTGTGTGTACTTATATACGCACGTAAGAAGTTATACTTCTTTGGCGTAACAAGATTAAAGTCTTTCTAAAAATCTTTAGCAGGGTAAGCTGGGCCAAGGACGAAAGGCGGTCACGAGCAGAATTGAACGATACTAACCTTCAGTCAATCGGACCAGCCAAACCTGAGATAATCGCGATTTAAATAAATTTAAATACCCACGCACACACAGGGACAATAGGACCAATAACATGGGAGGGGGGCACCAGACTGTATCTGGAGATGAAGTGAACCGAATGTGACACCTGAGACCTCATACTGAATGTCTCGGTGAGAAGAATCGTTCCTAAAAATATTAAGACATCCGTCTGAAGAGCCCCCGAGTTATGGTCATATTAAAACAATTAAATAAAATAGAAGGAGGGCACCCACAACCTTGGACTGTGAGCAAACACAAGAGGAATCCAATAGAACCGGTCCGGAGTCTGTAGTTGCAAATGGGGCGGTGTTGCTCGGGAAAGGGAAAGGAAACTCCACCCGGGGGATTAATTGTGACGTAAATGGTCACGTACATTCCAACGATACAAAATATGTAGGTGATCCCAAAGTTTCATCCTTCTATCTCTGAAAAACGTTACATCATCAAAAGTCGAACCCCAGGGGAATAACATGGGGATTCTTTTTATGATAACCCCCCCCAACCCCATATCTACAAGAATTGTAACAGATGAAACAGCTAAACGAAAAGAACCATGGCCCGGTTTTCATTAACGAATCTCTAAAGTCCTCGGGCTATGCGGAATTTAAAAAAGAAAAAAAGCTTTCGACTGCAGATCTGATGCCCCCGGTTCAACCCCTGCCCCCTTCAGGGAAGGAGGAGAAATTTTTTTTTGAAAAATTTGAAGGGGGGAATGATCTGCCTGTTCTGCATATTTCTAATAAAACTTTTTTCATCTTTCTCGGAAACCCAAAGGGGTTTCGCCCGGGGGGTATAGCCATGGAAAAACATTTTGACTGCAGATCGTGAGGTCCCCGGTTTCAAACCCCGAGTTCCCCAAGGGGGTGAAGAAATTTTTTCAGAAAATTTCGAAGGAGGGAAGGATTGCCCCGTTTTTGTATTTTTGGGGCCTTTTTCGCATCCGTGGGGGTTTTCGCCATCCGTGACGGTGTGCGCACGCATCGTAAAAATTTACCCTCATTCTATGTCTCTAACGTCCCAAAAGAAATATAACTTCAAAAACCAAATATCTCCCTTCTCCAATCCAGCACAATGACTCTAGAGGACACTGCTTACATCAACAATTCAGTTTGATCATTGACAATGATAGATGAAAAAAAATTTGTAGCTGGCTGGCGCATTCCTCTTCTCAAAACTCACATTCAAAGCCTAGCCCCATGAATGACTTGGAGGCTTTGAAAACTAGGCAAATAGTTGAGGAGAATATGTAAAATTGGGAGTATCTAGCTTGCAAGCCTGGATCATATTGTTTGAAAGCCCTTCGCACTTATCTTATAGGTTGGATATCAAAAAATTGTCCATGAGGAAGGCGGATAGACTTCTAGTGGATTCATGTAAAACGTAAGTGCAGGGGGAATTTCGGGACTTTTGGTGAATGTTCTTGGCTTTGAGACCACAAATGATGACAATGCTGCTAGAGAATTCTTCTGGAGCACCAGTTATAGCCTCGTCAATTAGAGATTGATGAAATCATGATTAGAAAGTTTCATTTGTGTGTGGTTATGACTACCTTTGGGCACCAAAAGAAAACAAAATTCAAAAATTTTCCTGGCCCCAGCTAAACTTTTTTGTAATATCTTTGGATACATGCTTCCCGAGCCTCCACACAAAAGTGTGATAAAGAAAACAACGAACACCATTATGAAGCCACGATATTCAAAGTGAATTGATAAAAGTTTTTCAAACATAGTTACAATGAAGTGATTGGTAGGAAAAAAGAGGCAAAATATTATTCTTTTACTGACTGCACTAGAGACTGTAGTAAATTGAAAAATATTAGTCATCTTAAGATTTAATTCATCAACTGAAAGCATAGAAGAAAAATTTTACCGATTTCTTGCTGCCCGGGAAACGACTGGAGAATATTTGACCAATGCAATATTGGGTGAGCTTAAAAAAAAATGGCTTAGATATTCAGAACTATCGTGGACAAGGATGCGACAATAGTGCAAATATGGTAGGCATAAATAGTGGAGTTTAAACTCAAATATTAAATGTAAATCCTAGGGTATTTTTCCCACCGGGTCGTTATAACAGGAATCTGTTATTGGTAGAAAAACAATTCGTCAGTAAACCACTTTTTTGGGTTTTTTTCAAAAGATTTTTTCTTCTTTCGTTCCCAAAAAACGCTGGAAAATTTTCAAAGAAAAATTAAAAAATACAATAAATCTATATCCCGACACAAGGTGGGAAAAAAGGGAAACCGGAGGTGAAAGGCCATATTATTAAAATGATATTGTGAATGCATAGAAAACTTAAAAAAACCCAAAAGGAACAATCTTGTCGCCCCGGGGATTACAATTCCCCTATCAAACGAAACGTTCAGCTTGGGAAATTTTTCGTATCATTGCATGATGGGGAGTTATTAACGCGTGCAATACCATAACAAATTATGACCTGTACAAACCCCTTTTTGCATTATTTTGAATATTTGCGCATTTTGTATGGATCAAAAATATGACAAACTGGGCGGAACATGACGTCGTAAGTTCATCGAGTCAGTTATGATTTGCCAAAAAAGTTTTTAAAAAAATTAAAGGGTAGCCAAAAAGAAAAAAGAATTTTTTTATTATGAAGAAGGGATCAACCTATAGAATTTGTCGGCCGGTATGAAACAGACTTTTTAATATGATGATTAATTTGTGATAAAAATATGGATTCAAAATTTTTCAAATCAAAATTTTGAAAATTTTGACTTTCTGGGAAAAATTAAAATTTAAAAAAAACCTTCAAAAGAGCAAATATTTAAAAAATGTCAAGTTTTTTGCAAAAGTCCGGGAAGTGGGGTGAGCGCAGGGTTTTTTTAACCCTTTACGCTTTTTAAAATGAAGAACTACAAAATATGTTTCCCAAAATTTAAACCCTTTAACACCATTACAGAGGGAAACATTCTTCCTATATGTCATAAAAGAATGTTTTTAAAAAAAAATTTCCCCGAATTTTTTACACTGTAAAATTCCCAAATTTTTTAACAATACCATTTAAGAAATGTTTCCGGAGAAGAGTTTTTCCCAAAAATAAAAACTGAAAAAATTTATGTAAGAAATACAATGGGTCAGTAAATACTTTTTAAACCCCTTTTGGGAGCTTTTTTCTATTGAAAAAGATCTGGGTAAATTACGAACCAAACCTTAAGGGGTTTCAGCAAAACTAAAAAATAAAAAATTTTTTTTTCTTTGGGGTTTTTTTTTTGTGTAACATCTTTTCCCCGGTTGCTGGATATTTGTTGGGAGGATTTCGTGAAAAGGGATGGATGTGTGTAACAGGATGTACGTAAAAACCCCGCTATTTTATTTGACCAATGAGAAAATGCGTGGGGGCGGTCTTTTTGCCAACCCCCCGCATGGGGGTTTCCCAAATTAGTAGCCACCCAAACACTTCCCCGGGGGCGCTTGAATTTTTAAACCGTTAGTCACGATATTGGGGACATAAGTGCGGCAGAATGGGTTTTTTTAAAAAAAAACAAAAAAAGGGTTTCGGTGTGGTCGTATACATTTTTCGAATCAAAAAGGTTAAAAAAAAAATTTAAAAATTTCCCGTATTTTGTACCCCTTTTCCATATAACGAAGGTGTTTCTTGTTTTTAAAAAAATTTTCACTGCTTCCCCTGATTTTTTGGTGATTTTAACAACTTCAGTTTGCCAAAAGCCGAGCAGCCCATAGCTTTTTTTTAATGATGAATTTGGGTCGAAAAAGAACACAAATCGAAAAAGTTCCAACAACTAACAATGGTACTGTTTTTTTGACGCTGTTTTTTTAACGGTTTTAAATACTTTGAAATCACAAGTATATGTGTCATATTTTAGTTATCATAAGTCTATTGTTCCGCTCTTTTTCCCAAATTGAACAAGAAAAATTTTTTAAAAATATTGCATTACTCCTTTTGTTAATTAAATACAATTTTCATTAAAGATATAATTATTCGATGGAAAATTATTTCCAATCATACCCAATTTTTTTTTTTCATACTTTTTTCAGGAAAAAAGATAATATTGCGTATTTACCACGATAACATGTCAGATGTTACACATCATATGCGACTACTGTAAGACTCGTTTTTTTTTCATTATTGTTTAATGTGCCAAAGAAATATGTGTATAAAGTTTGGCTTTTTTCAAAATGAATAAAATTGGTTTTTTATTTTATAAGCCTTTTTCTCACGCCACCACTGGCCCAGAGCCACTAAAGATCCACCGTGCATAGAGGCTGATGCACGTTAAATCTGTCGAGGATCTAAGTCTTCCCATTGCCATGGGATGAAAGTTCGGTGAGAAGGTGCCAACTCAGGTGTAGTCCTTGTCCCTTGACTATGGTTCAAAATGACGAGGTGTGCTGTCAGTAGCCTTCGCGTTGCTTTATAGTGGATCGTTAATAGACACTCACTCACTCAACAGAGATTAAAATTAGTTAACGGAGGTTTATGATTGCACCCTCTGGCCGGGACATCAATTTTTTACCGCACTGAGGAACATCCGTCTGACAGACGGGTACGTTTTTTTTAAATTTTATTACCTTAAGGACTGTTTTAAATGTCCTTTTCCCTAATGAAATTGAGTATGGTTCAAATAAGATGTGTGGGGTTAAATCAAGCACAACGATATATTTTTATCACTAGAATTGTGACTAGTATTTTTATAAAAAAACTGACTAAAAGTTATTTATATTCATGTAAAGGTAATTAAAAATAATAATAAAATAAACACGAAAAAACTCTTGGAATATCCGTCTGATAGACGGTGATAAATAAGAAAAATCACACATATCGTGAGTTGAAAAAAATCGCCATGTACCATCACGCGATCCTTTCACTGGGTAGAGTCCAACTGAAGATGTCAAGGCAACCCACCCCAAAAATCACACCACAGCGTTACCTACAGCAAAGGTTGCCAAAGTGTGTGGTGGTCCAAGAGAAAATTTCGATGGTCCCCAGAAAAATGTGGAATATACTCACTCATCACGTTAAGTTATGTTTTAAGATGCATTGATTGTGTGTGTTCTTAGATCATAATTTTTTTAATAAATATATTTAACACTTAAAAAATCCTATTAGTGGTCCGCGGGATTTAAATTATGGATTTACTGGTCTGTTAGGTCAAAAAGTTTGGCGACCGCTGATCTATAGGCATCAAAGCAAATCATCCCCATCTGAGAGACGTATGTTTTGGTTAGAGGGTTAAAGTTCTCTCTGATGTCAAGAGTCTTCACGTTTTCAGGTCCAAGGGAAACGTGAAAGAGCTGATTATTAGTCATAAAATAGTTTTACATAAGGAGCCTGCTCTCTGACTGGTAAACAAATGAATTTCGTGTCAGACCCAGATTTGTTTACGGATATGACTCTCTTCGGCACCTGCTACGTGTGAGAACGTTCTAGAAAATTACGTGGAATGTTTTTCGCTTTGTTTAAAGTGGCGCAACTGTCACTGAATTTTACGACACGTCAAATGAATTAGTAGATTCTCCTGATTCGTAAGAAGAAAAAAAAAACTTAGAATGGAACAGATGTATATTTGGTTAATCGAATTCTCTAGAAAACAAATTGCTTAATTCTTTAAGTGCTCTGATGACAACTAGAGTAAAGAAAAAGTTCTTCACTTACTTGTATGACTCAGCGAAAACACATTTTCTGTACATAGCAAAAATTAATCACGATACAGCGTGAGTGAGTGAGTTTTATTAAAGCTATACTTAAAGCAACACGAGGTTTAATGATGACGGACCTCGTAATTTTGAACCGTGGTCAAGTGACGACACGGGCTGCGGTAGCCCAGTGGTCAAGGTATCGGATCATGGCAGGCATGTCGTAAGTTCGAGACCAATACCACTAAAGACCCGCCGTGTAGGGCAGCGATGCACGTTAAATCTGTCGAGAGCTGAAACGTCCTCTCGTTGGTGTGGTGTTGTAGTTAGGAGAGGGGGGTGCCAGCTCAGGTGTCGTCCACGTAACGTCGTCAGTTCCTTATATTTGCTTTTCAGTCTAGTATGGTGCTGTAGGTCAATAATTCCTATTTGGATTTCAGGTGGGTACAATTTACGTCTTGTAGAGAAATTGAAAAAAAAAAAAGATTTATGAAAAGATCAGCATTATTTAATCATATTGAAAATCATCCAAACAAGCACTGAGTGAATCCTCAAAGGGAATTTTAAATTTTTAAATCTATTATAGCTCGGAGATAGTTACTGCATTACTGTGAAGCGTGTTAATCTATTTCCTTCAAAATAGAGACAAAAGATGCAAAAGTTTGTTTGCAAAAGATATCTAACCAACTAAGGTGGGAAAAATACAATCATTTCTCCGTAATCTTAAATTTAAATTATTTAAATGTCTTATAATATCGGCAAGAAAAAGCTTAATCCCATAACCAGTCTTCATTCTTGAGTAGCAACCACTCACGAGAGGGGGCAGTTCATTATTTTCGTCAAGATGTTTTAAAATGTGTCTCTTTCAAATTCCAAAATCTCGCGAGTTCACTCCCTTTTGAAAACCAACGCACAAAACAATGAAGGAGTATTCTTTACATGGTAATTTTCCTTTGTAATTAATTCAACTAATTATGTTCAAAATAAGTTTTAAACTTTTTGAGTGGGAGAACCCATTTTTTTTTTTTTGATAAAATTGAAAACAAATTATTATTTTTTAACATATTTTCAAATTTTTCAATAAGTTTTCGCGTGCCACTGTTACAACTCCACCGTGCCACGGTTGCCCCCCCCCCCTGGAATAGATCATGAAATCTTTGTTTTTTCATTTAGGAGAAGGTACTTAAATGTATAATTTTATGTCAAATTGATTCTCCAAAATTGATGTTAATAATTGTTCACGTTTTTTGCTGCTTCTCCAAAATCTACCACTAAGGAAAAAAACTAATTCACGAGTAGATGAGTTAATGGTACTACACCATCCTGACATTTCGCATACCTATATGGTACACCTAAAAAATTCAAATTCGCTGTCACTATCCTTCTCGTTTTTATAATCCATTTTGGATCGGAAAATTTGTGTACTTATATACTGATTTATATATATATATATAACAAAGAGAAAAAAAATACCACAACCTTTTCTGATAGAATTACTAAATTGGCATATTATAGTTGAGTGAGCTCTCAAATGCCTGTTAGTTCTTTACGATTATTTAATATTACCATCTGTAGCATATTTTGGAGTAAATAAATGTTGTCATCCCAAACATAACATACAAGTTCTATAATAAACATGAATTGCCACCTCCAGCTTGGCATATGCGTTCTATAGCAAGCATGCATTGTCATCTCCAGCATGGCATACAACGAACGTGTACTGTCATTTCCAACATGGCATACAACGAAGTGTGCTGTCATCTCCAGCACATACGAAGTTCTATAACAAGCATGTATTGTCATCTCCAGAATGGCATACAACGAACGTGTACTGTCATTTCCAACATGGCATACAACGAACGTGTGCTGTCATCTCCAGCACATACGAGTTCTATAACAAAGATTGTCATCTCCAGAATGGCATACAACGAACGTGATTGCATCTCCAGACATACAAGTTCTATAAAAGCATGTATTGTCATCTCCAGACTAAAGTTTATAACAGCATGTTTGTCATCTCCAGAATGGATACAACGAACGTGTACTGATTTCAACATGGATAACAACGTGCTGTCATCTCCAACATAGAGTTCTGTAATGAAGCATGTGTTGTCATCTCACGACACAATGAACGTGTACTTGTTTCTCGGGTGGATATACAGCCGTGTCGGTCATCTCAACATACGAGTTCTATAACAAATAAGTATTATCATCTCCAATGTTATGCACGATTTCAAAGGTTAAGAGATATTTTTGCTCTTAAATATTTTAGTTGTGACGGATTAAGTTCTGGAGGTTATGTTGTGTGAACAATTATTATTGAAAGAATAATTGAATGGAGCGTATTGTTGACCTGTTCATTGTGTTTGGGTTATCAGGGCCCTCTACAGGTGACATTTTAACAAAGAACTTTATTACAAATCTGACTTCCTAGTGCGCCTTTTCGTTACCTTTTTTTTGAATTTTTTTAGAACTTTTTCCAGTATTTAAATATGATTTCTGCAGTTACAGTCGGACCACGATTTAAAGAACCTCTATTAACAAATTTCGCGATTCAATGAATTTTTCTTCCTCGATTAAATTGAAACAAAACCCTATTTGCAATTAAAATCTCAATTAACTAGTTATTTCAGCAGCTGAAAAAAAAATCTGTTTTTTAGATTGCATTAGAAAAAATTAATTTTTTTTTTAAATGACATCCTTTTTGTCTGGAACAGAAAAATATTTTTCTTGTGAATTGGCAAATTTTGACGGGAAAGGTTGCAACAATTGTTAGACTTAACAGGTGCAGATGAGTCAAGAGTGTAACCTATCGTTTAAGTTCTGAATAGGACAGGAAATTCTTTTTATCTCATCCCATTCCACAACGAAGGGGATATCTTAAGATTTTGACGATTATGTTACTAATTATAAAGGACTGACTATCTGTGCAAATGAAGTGCAGGAAATTGTTAATTTGTAGGGCCGATAAATAGCAATTCTAATGCAGAAATTGAAAATGAAACTCCTATCAAAACTGTTAAATTTTTCAATGCTTTACATTGTTTAGAAACTTTGAAAACATATCTCATACAGCAGGATGTATAAGAGACGAAGTTTTTCTTCCCTGCACACATAAAGTCGAAAAAAGAACTGTCTTTCGAGTCAGGAATAAAAAAGATTGTCGAACATCTATTAGTCAAGATTTAGAATTTAGAATTAAATGGTGAGTAGTAATTCACTAATAATGTTTTTAGCTGTCGATTAAAAAAGTGTGTAATTTTAGCTATGGATATTTTTTGTGTAGCTGCTCATTATAGAATTTTCAAAAGGCAAGTGCAAAAAAATTATATTTTGTTTGGACCCCGATATAACGAATAACCCCCATTTAACGAACAACATGTTCGGTCCCGATGAATTCTTTAAGGTATCCAGCTACCCTAAAATCATGGTTTTTTTGAAAAATTAACAACTTTTTTATGATTTTATTTTATAGGTCATTTTATTTGCGCTTCATAAAAATACCAAGTGTTTTGTTTTCCATTCACTAGAACAAAAACTACAAGAGTTTTAGTAAAAGCAGATGTCATAACTTTACATAAGATGTCTAACTTTAAAATGCGTTTTACTCGAAATGTGTTTTTTTTTTTCGAAAAGCTCAAACGAGGACAGCGACGGCTCAAAAAGTTTTTAAAATAATTTGCTGAAATTTTTTGTGTATGTTCTGTATAACAGTAGAAGTGTTTTAACCTTCAGATTCCTGTTTTATTACAAAATTTACAGTTCTTTATGTGAATATAATCACTGTTTTTTAAGGAATTTCACATAATAACTAAGATAAAGTGGTCTGTTTTTGTAAAAATTAAAATATATCTCTTATCCTGAAGGTCATTTCAAAAATGAATAACATAGCAAAACATCGGAATTGAAAAATTGAAAATTTGTTCCTAAACTTTTGGTACAGAATGGGTCCCGTTTACATAATTTTTTGTAAATTTTTCCCATTTTAGTAATAATAATTTTTTTTTCTCTTCTTAATTTTAGCATATTTTTCATAAAATGTATGAAACAAATCTAAAAACCACAAAAAAATCGCCATATATTCATTTTTTTTTAAAAAAAGCGTAATGTCGGATACCTTAAATCAGTGTTCCCCAACCTTTTTACTGCCGCGGACAGGTCAAAGTTTGTTAATTTTACCGCTGGCCGTGGAGGGGGTAAACGTTGATTGTTTATATTTTAGATTATTTTGATTTGATAATTTTAATTTAATTGTATTTAATCGTGACTTCAGAATAAAATATACCTACCCCAAAAATGAATAAAAATTTTTAAAAACAAGGAATATAAAGTGATTTTCTAAAAAAGTACCCCAAAACCCCGAAAAATATACTACAGTAACAAAGGGGGAAATAATTTAATGTTTTTGCGGCCCTTACGGATCTACGACCGGTACAAGTTCGGACCGGGGGTTGGAGACCACTCCAAATCACTCATTCATGTGTTGGGAGTCAGTGGGTGCTCAAAATTTTGGGGATCCGCGATTACAGGTTGATACAAAAAAAGGGGGGGGAAAAAACGAGTCGTAAAAAACCTTTTAACGTCATGCCCAGATAATCTCAACAGCACTGGGGTTCGAAAAAGTCCCCCCAGTACTACCGGGGGAATTTTTTTTAGTGCATCTATTGTTTTTACCCCAATATATATCGGGAGACGTTTGTTCGGCCCTCTTTGTCAAACCCGACTGGGTTCTCGGGAAAAGTTAATGTGCGCTTAATTCAATAGATGGCAGCACCTACTGAAGACCTCAAAAAAAAAAAAAATGAACATTTGTGTGATTTTTGCAATAAAATTTTGACAATTTGTGTACCCAAATCATCAAAATAACATGACAGTTAAAGGTTAAGAACCACTGGAGAAGAGCATATAAATTTGAACCACATAAATGTAAGTTCTGGAACTTGCATACATAACTATAGAAAGTGAAGACGAAACTGTTGTGAACAACAGAATACAAGTTTCTGAGGGAGTAGTAAGGTTTATCTTTCGAGAAAAATGCTAGCGTTAAATTACTTTTGTTTCAGACATTTTTTTATTCAAATACAAAAAATCCCTGAATTTTTATGTTCATTGCGTAAGGCTGGAAAAATGGCTAGAAATCTTTAAAAAATACCACTTACGAACATAAAATGTAAAATTTAATTTTTAAATCTTGAATGTATGATATAAACCTTTTAATCTTACGCGACGATTTTTAACGCACTAATCAAAAACCCTTTTTCTTCAAATTTGCGAAACCAACGAGTTATATTTGTCTGGCTTGGTTGCGTTTGCCATTTTGAAATCAAATAGTTTTGTTTCACTTACTTAGTTTGTACTTGCCAACCAGTTATATTCTTGCATTAACAGATATTTGCTACTCTAAGCAAAAAACTGTGTCAGTGCATTTTCTTAACAAAAGCAAGAAAGTTAGTAAATTAAAAATTTAAAGAGAGAGAGAGAGAGAGAGTTCTATATTATTTAACAGAAAGAGAATTTCTAAAAAAAATAATACGTTTTGCTTAGAATACTAAACTCGTATTTTTCTGTACTATTTATGACAGCGGATTAAGAGGACATAGTACGATTTACACAAAAAATTTTAATTTAAGGATTTTCAAAATGTTTTTAGTTGCCTCCTATGTGTGTATACCATGTAAAACAGATTTTGTACTCAAAATTTCATAAAAAGCTAGCCTTTTAGTTTTTTTTAAGGAAAATACTTTAAATTTGTGAAGTAACTTTAAAATGCTACTCCTCCTACAAAAATTTACGTACACGTAGGAAATTTAATTTACAAGTACATCAAACTATGTATAACAAAAGTTGGTATGGGTTTTGGGGAAACATCATTGGTATTCGTACAATACCTTTTTATGAATGCTCATTGAAAATTCCTTAAAAAATGTATAAATTCTGAGTTCAATTATTTAAAAAAAAATAAGTATTGATTTGATTCAAAATGCATACCAACTTTTGTTACATGTTCTATTAGCAATAGGTAAAAAAAAAAATTTCAAAGCATTAGACACAATAGAAAAAAAAGCCTTAGCATTTTAAATGAAAACAAACTAGTTATTTTGTCTTTCAGAGATAAGCAAGTTTAAAATTTTGATTTGCCATAGGGATGTGAATAAAAACGAATGTAAAAGCTATCATAATTCTGCATTTTTTTAAAATTTAGAGCATTCAAATTTTGTGAGATTATAGAAAAGTATATAAAGAATAATTTAGGCTAAAAAAATTAAATTCGATTTTTTTGACCGATTTTTCTCAATTGAATCGTACTGTGTCCTCTTAATGTAAAAAAATTAGTATATTATAGATATCACTAAAATACACAGAAGGAAAAAAATCTGAACACTAAGAAAAAATTATTGTACATTAATGAAATTTAGACAATGCAATTGTGTCTAGTTTGCATGTATAATTCATTAAATTTTCCAGATCACAGGTTAATTTGAGCTCAAGAAAATTCATTTCAAATGTAAAATGCTGTTACATCAATAGCCGGTGTAACCTCCAAAATTTTGGATGCAAGTCTGTATGCAACGTGTCATACAGGTGCCGAATGTCACTTTGTGGTTTGGATGTCCATGCTTGTTGTACTTGTTGGGTCAATACTGGGACAGTTAGTGATGGCTGTGGTCTGATTCTGGAGTTGTTGTCCATATATCCCATACGTGCTCAATTGGATACAGATCTGGTGATCTCTCAGGCCAAGGTAACATGTCGACTCTCTGTAGAGCACGTTGAGTTACAACAAAGGTGTGAGGATGAACGTTATGATGGAAAACATCTCTTTGAATGCTGTTCATGAATTGCAGAACAGTTCAAACTCGAACTTAGAGGTACAACAGCCCATGAGGGCCAGGGCCTACTGTGCCCATCCCATTATACGTGATCATTGGGCACTGAGGTGCATGAGCAGATATCCCGATCAGGTGGTCACTGAAGCGAGACCCCAGCGTTTAAATCCCCAAGCAAGCTTGGTACTCACTTATCAACCCACTGCAGTAGAGATGAAAGGCTGAGTCAACTGTACCCAGCCCGGGAATATAGGTTGAATTACCAATCATAAATTTGCGGTCAGTATTTTGAGAATAATCACGAGAGTGCTCCTGCTGTTATAGGAAGCTCCTCCCTAAACCATGACTCCAGGTATAGGTCCAGTGTGTCTAGGCCACAGACAGTTTAGTTGCAGGCGTTCTCCTGGACTCCTTCTGATCAACACACAGCCAACACTGATATTTAGGTATAACCCATTTCATCAGATAACACAATAGATCTGCCCTCCGTCCTTCAATGAGCCCTGTCTCGACACCACTGGCGCCGCAAACGGCAATGGCTTGGAGTCAATGGAATACACTCTACAAGGCGCCTGGCTCGGACCTATCCTTGAAGTAATCGATTTCTAACAGTTCATTGTGTCAATGAGGTACCAACTGTAGCTCGAAATTCTGCCGCAGACGCAGTACGATGTGCCACAACCATTCGCCAAATACGGAGATTTTCCCTCTCAGCAGTGTCACGTGGCCGCCCGGAATCCTGTTTTCTTGAGGCAGCACCATCCCATGACCACTGCTCCCAACAATCATGTACATTGGATACATTCCGGCCAAATCTTTCTGCAATATCGCGGTAAGAGGATTCACCTTCTGTAACCCTATGACACGATCTAGTTCAGACTGGGTGAGCTGTTGATAACGGCTTCTTCGTCTACTTAAAGACATTCTTAGCTAACATCAAATCAATGCGTCAAATTTAAGAGACAAATAATGCTCATGAACTTTACAGCATGAATTTAAAGCAACCCTTATTTACAAGTTCTGAGTGGTGGTGGTGGTGGCGCTACTAACGCTACACTTAAGGTATCCGAATACGTTCGGGGAACTATGATTTTAAAAAAGCGCATAAAGGGATAATTTTCACGATATTTAGTGTCACTTAGATTAGAATACATGTATAAGATTGTTTTAAGGACATTGTGACAAAAAAAAATTTATTTAAATACAATATTTCGGCAAAAAATTAACTTAGAATAATCTTTTTTCAAAATGTTCTCCTTTTGTGAAAAATGCTTCTATTATAATAATATTTTGCCCGTATATAGCTCAGACCTCTGAACAGAGGCTCAACTAAGATTTCTGAAAAATTCACATTATTTTCAGAGTTACAACCCATTAAAATAATTATCGGCGTTCTTTTCTTAAAATTTCTCCCCTTGTGACATCTCTCGCGTTTTTCTTCTAACATAACTCCTACGTTCTTTGACGGCCACGATTAATGGCAAAACTTTTCCAACCCAATTCCAAGAGGAAAAACGAAGCAACAATGCAAATAAGATAACCTTTAAAAGGATAGAAAGTTTAGTGAGAAAGGATGGCAATCTTAGAGAAAACTTAGTGTGGAACAGTTGGAAGTGAGTTTAGACGGCCTACTCAAGAATCACGGAGACGCCCATCCTCGCTAATATATAAAAGGAGCAACTATTGACACGAGCACATAAGTCTACCTGAAAGTATCAGAATCGTTGAGTCTTCAACCAAGGTAGGAGGATTATATTCTGAACACTAGTTTAATATTGAATTGAGATTAGGAAGAGCTAATTAGTTATATTGATAAGTGATCTAATTGCGCGATCTGACTTAGTTAAACGGCCGTACTTTGGTTTATTCTCACTTAAAATAAGTTTGTTCGTTATATAAGTAATTTAAGTTAAATTCTTAATAAAAGTCGTATTAAGAATCATAGAATATCTCATCCTTCCGATAATCCCACACCTCTAACTTACGCGGAACCCCCAAGACATAGCTATCGACAGATGGCTGTCAGGCGCCCGAACAATTATAATTCTGGGTTAAGTAATGCAGGAGGGTTTGGTATTTTACCTGAAATGTGTTTTTCCGAGTCTGAGAATGTCACAGAATTCCTTGAGGCTATAGATAATCAAATACAGTTACTTGAAAGACCAAGTAATCTGTCATGTGCTTGTTTGAAAAGTCATCTCAGGGGAAGGGCTCAAGATTGGTACTCAATATTTGGATCGGTACTAGTGCAAGATACAGCCACGTATTTCGCGCAGCTCACGGCTGAATTAGCGAAAGCTTTTCCACAATCAAAATAAGAAAAAAATTGGGGGCTAGGTTTTCGCGTCACAGCAGGGAAGAAATCAGGAACCAACAGACTTTTTTTTACGATTTGCTAAAAAAAACATAAGAGTTTAGAGCTAAGGATGTCGCACGCGGAATTGGTTGATCACATTTTGTTAGACTCGAACCACAAGTCCATGACTATGTGGAAGTTCGCAATCCGAGAACACGGTACAACTTTTGGAAATATTTAAAATTTGAAGAGAGGTATTCTTACAAATTAAAAGGGGTTCGCAGAATAGTGATAATGTGGAAAGACGGGGTCAAAAGCTGGTGCTAATTTTGTGCTAAA
>BMAV01010921.1:0-95530 GCA_019973955.1 Trichonephila inaurata madagascariensis
TAATTCTTCATAAAGTGAAAAAGTAAAGAACTTTTTTTATTTTCTTCCTTTCTTCTTTTCGATGTAAAATACGAAAATAAAATTTTTAACAAAAAGGGTTAATAATTTTTAAAATACATAGTTTTAGAAGCAAGGATCCAAACATTGCAAGCCTAAAATTTTGCAAAACACAAAACATTCGTTTCTATATATATATAACTCCTTAGCTAACCATTTAATTTGTTTAACGTTAAAAAATTTGAAAAATAGGGGGGGAAAAATCGATAATTTTAAAATATATTAATGTCGCTGATGAGGATGAGCATATTTTTCAAACCCCAGTTAAATGCATGTGTTAAAAAAAGTCAGATAAATATATTTACAGTGAAAAAAAAAAATAACTGGTATTCGGTTTATAAAAAGGGGGGTTTTTAAATTGTCACTAGAGTGTATCTTTTGAAAAAAATATCTTTTCGGTTCCATTCATCTTTAATTGAGCCGTACTATGCAGAACAGAGTTTAAAAAAAACACAACCCGCTATTTTAAATATTTATTATCTGCTTTTTTTTAACCACGATCCCCAAATGAGTTTGCTACTGATGGAATCCCATTGGTCAAAGAAATCGTGACCCTCAAATTATTTGCTTACCTTTTGAGAGGGGTGTTTATAAAGTAAGATTTAGTTTCTTCTTGTGTTTTTTTCTTCTGGTTTTGGGAATAATTTAAATCGTATTGTTAAAAATCGCCAAATGTTCTCAATCTTATACATCTAAGTAGCGAAGCTTTCCCAAAACAAAACTGTTTGTAAGTAAGCGTACAAAGGCAAAAAAAAAAATGTAAGCTAAATGTGAGCCTGGTAAAATTTCCCCATGAACCAGGGGTTATTGAATGAAATGCGAGGGGGGGGAACTTTGAAAAAGGGGTTTCTTTTCCGGCTGTCGGGCATTAGTAGTTTAAAGCTTTGGTTAATGTTGAGAGGCTTTTATTGCGAATGCTTCTTAGTTTAAAAACAGATTACAAAAAAAAAAAAAAAATTTTGAACCAGTTGCCATATACTTTGTTTTTCCTTTTTGAACATTAGGCAACAGGGTTGAGGTTTTTTTTTAAGGTATATCCGAACACGTTCGGAGTACTTTTTTGAAAAAAAAAATACCATACTAAAGCAATATAAATGCTTTTTTGGGAAACAATAGCAATAAATACTAACATTTAACTAACCATATTTTAAAAAAAATTATCTAAATTTTAAAAAAAATCAGTTTTAAAAAAATTTTTTAAATTATTATGAAAAAATTGAAGTAATTTGAGAAAAGATTAAACTAAACTTATTTCAATAAAAATATTAGTAAAACAAATTAAATGCGTTTATCTGGAGAATGCACTAAAATTTTATAATGCTTTCCAACTTCAAGAATTTTAGACCTGGTCAAGTAAATATTAAAAGAAATGAATAATAGGCTTTAGAATTTAAATAATAGGCTATAACTCAAAAAATATTCATACCTTAAGAAATATTTTAATACATTCTCTGGAATGTAATATAAAAATCAGGTTCTCTAAAAGTTTCATACAAATACATTTAAAACAATTTGAAATATCAGAATCAATTTGAACATCTTTTGAACAATTTAAATGCCCACTTCTGGTAAATTTATGACCAAATTCCGGATTTTCTAAATTTATAAAACTGAGTGTAACCTGGCCTCTAGCAAGCGTAGAAGCGAAACAAAGTGTGTTTTGTAGAGGCAAAAAATAGCTCTATTCAAAAAACTAAAAAACAAAAAATATTTGTTTCATTTGAATTTGATCATTTTTAAATGTTTGGATACCTTAAAAAGTTTTCCCGTTTTACTAGAAAAGGATGTGCACTAGAAATTTCCACAAAATTCCCTTTTTAATTTGCCAGTACTCAACATTACAGAAAGAAATGCAAATGCTTCTCTACATCGAATTCGCTCGATAAGTATTTGCGTCTCATTCTTCTATGGGCCAAGCAACTTTCTGTCTCTGCATTTTTGAATACATCGTGCAATCTTTCTTTTAGATTTTATTGTACTAATAAAAACATATACAGAAAGTGTGTTACGTGATTAATGATTTGTATTCTTCAATCAACTACCCTTTTCAAACTACCAAACCATGCCAAAGGAGGGAGCATCAGACCTAATAATTTAATGTTTATAGGCCTCCTGAACACGAGGGATCTTCAAAGCCACCAGCATTCGATTCCACAATAAGCCGCCTGAAAATTCGGCATTTAACAAAGAGGTTAACGTGGCCACCTATAGATTGAAGAAGGTTTCTTGGTAATATTTTTACAAAGTGCATATTTTCCATCAAACATCAAAAACATCTTTGAAGCAAACTCTGTGATAAGTTTAACTCTTCAGCTTTGGGGTTTTTTTTTCAAGTTTGTTTTAAAATTAGAGTTTAAACACACAAGCCCATTTGCAAATGAATTATATCTTCATTCGATGAAATGTAATACCAATAAACTTTTTAAAATTTTCCTACCACCTTTCATTGAACCTGAATTTGCCTTTTCTAAAATGTGTTCATATAAGTAGTTAGTGTTTTCTTTTTAGATGCCACAAGAATTTGGATTTACCTCTGGCTACGAGCAGGAACAGAGATCATGTACAGACCGGAAAACTATAAAGCTATTTTATATGTATATAAATATACATACACAGTCGAACTTTTATATTACGAACCTTTCACACTTGCGGATGTTCTATTTAACGAACCTTTTCCTGGAACCAAGAACTTTTCACATTTTTTTTTAGTAAAATCACTTCCCAAGAGCGAATTTCATTTTCTATATAAGGAATATTTTTCTCCTGTGAATCATATTTTTTTCTCGCTATTTTTAAAGTATATCTAGTCATTTTGGGTTTTTCTCCTTTTTCCCACATTTCATGGTGGTTACTGATATTGAACTGGTTTTAATAGGTGCCTAAATGGTCGGGAGCAACAGAATTCTGAGCGTTTCATCCCAGACATGTAGCTTTCAACCCCCATTGTCTAGTTCACTGGAAACATCTTCGATATTTCCTTTTAATTTCAGTACAGTTGTCCCGTGTCCTCGTGTATTTGAATTATTCTCCGTTCACTTACAGTGTTGAGCAGTCGCACTCGTTCTTGTGGCTTGAAAATTTAAAAAAGGAAAAAATTTAATTCTTCATAAAGTGATTAAAGATGTCAAGAACTTTCTTTGCTATTTTCTTCCTTTCTTCTTTTCGATGTAAAATACAAGAAAATATAATTATTAACTTAAAAAAGGCGTTAATCAATTTTTTTAAAATACATAGTGCTTAGAAGCAAGGATCCAAACATTGCAAGCCTAAAATTCTTGCAAAACACAAAACTATTCGTTTCTATATATATATAACTCCTTAGCTAACCATTTAATTTGTATTAACGTTGAAAATTCTGAAAACTATAGATGGGGAAAATCGATAATGTTAAATATATTAATGCTCAGCCTGATGAGGCATGAGCATATTTTTCAAATCCCAGTTATAATGCATGTGTCTTCAAAAAAAGTCAGATAAATATATTTACAGTGAAAACAAAAAATAACTGGTATTCATGTTTATAAAAAAGGAGGAGTATTTTAAATTGTCACTAGAGTGTATCTTCTTGAATAAAAATATCTTTTCGGTTCCATTCATCTTTAATTGAGCCGTACTATGCAGAACAGAGCTTAGAAAAAACACAACCCGCTATTTTAAATATTTATTATCTAGCTATTCTTTTTAACCACGATCACTGAAATGAGAGTTTCAGCTACTGATGGAATCCCATTGGTCAAAGAAACCTCGTGACCTCTCAAATTATTTGCTTACCATTTGAGAGGGGTGTTGCTATAAAGTAAGATTTAGTTTCTTCTTGCTGTCTTTTCTCTTCTGGATTTGGAATAATTTAAATCGTATTGTTAAAAAATCGCCGAAATGTTCTCAATCTTATACATCTAAGTAGCTGAAGCTTATCCCAAAACAAAACTGTTTGTAAGTAAGCGTACAAAGGCAAAGAAAAATGTAAGCTAAATGTGAGCCTGGTAAAAATTTCCCTACATGAACCAGGATTATTGAATGAACATGCGAGGGTGAGAGGAACTTGTGAAAAGCGTGGTTTCTTTCCTCCGGCTGTCGGTCCAGTTAGTAGTTAATGCTTAGGTTAATGTTGAGAGGCTTTATTATTGCTGAATGTTTTCTTCTTAGTTTAAAATCAGATTCACAAAAAAATTCTGAACTCAGTTGCCATATACTTTGTTATTCCTTTGAACATTAGGCAACTTGAGGAAGTTGAGGTTTTGTTCTTTTAAGGTATATCCGAACACGTTCGGAGTACTTTTTTGAAAAGAAAAATACCATACTAAAGCAATATAAATGCTTTTTAGGAATCAATAGCAATAAATACTAACATTTAACTAACCATATTTTAAAAATATTATCTAAATTTTAAAAAAACCTCAGTTTTAAATGAAATTTTTAGAAGTTATTATGAAAAACTTCGAAGTAATTAGAGAAAAGATTAAACTAAACTTATTTCAATAAAAATATTAGTAAAACAAATTAAATGCGTTTATCTGGAGAATGCACTAAAATTATATAATGCTTTCTTCAACTTCAAGAATTTTAGACCTGGTCAAGTAAATATTAAAAGAAATGAATAATAGGCTTTAGAATTTAAATAATAGGCTATAACTCAAAAAATATTCATACCTTAAGAAATATTTTAATACATTCTCTGGAATGTAATATAAAAATCAGGTTCTCTAAAAGTTTCATACAAATACATTTAAAACAATTTGAGTTATCAGAATCGCCATGATAGCTTTTGAACAATTTAAATGCCCACTTCTGGTAAATTTATGACCAAATTCCGGATTTTCTAAATTTATAAAACTGAGTGTAACCTGGCCTCTAGCAAGCGTAGAAGCGAAACAAAGTGTGTTTTGTAGAGGCAAAAAATAGCTCTATTCAAAAAACTAAAAAACAAAAAATATTTGTTTCATTTGAATTTGATCATTTTTAAATGTTTGGATACCTTAAAAAGTTTTCCCGTTTTACTAGAAAATGATGTGCACTAGAAATTTCCACAAAATTCCCTTTTTAATTTGCCAGTACTCAACATTACAGAAAGAAATGCAAATGCTTCTCTACATCGAATTCGCTCGATAAGTATTTGCGTCTCATTCTTCTATGGGCCAAGCAACTTTCTGTCTCTGCATTTTTGAATACATCGTGCAATCTTTCTTTTAGATTTTATTGTACTAATAAAAACATATACAGAAAGTGTGTTACGTGATTAATGATTTGTATTCTTCAATCAACTACCCTTTTCAAACTACCAAACCATGCCAAAGGAGGGAGCTTCAGACCTAATAATTTAATGTTTATAGGCCTCCTGAACACGAGGGATCTTCAAAGCCACCAGCATTCGATTCCACAATAAGCCGCCTGAGAATTCGGCATTTAACAAAGAGGATAACGTGGCCACCTATAGATTGAAGAAGGTTTCTTGGTAATATTTTTACAAAGTGCATATTTTTCATCAAACATCAAAAACATCTTTGAAGCAAACTCTGTGATAAGTTTAACTCTTCAGCTTTGGGGTTTTTTTTTCAAGTTTGTTTTAAAATTAGAGTTTAAACACACAAGCCCATTTGCAAATGAATTATATCTTCATTCGATGAAATGTAATACCAATAAACTTTTTAAAATTTTCCTACCACCTTTCATTGAACCTGAATTTGCCTTTTGTAAAATCTGTTCATATAAGTAGTTTGTGTTTTCTTTTTAGATGCCACAAGAATTTGGATTTACCTCTGGCTACGAGCAGGAACAGAGATCATGTACAGACCAGAAAACTATAAAGCTATTTTATATGTATATAAATATACATACACAGTCGAACTTTTATATTACGAACCTTTCACAATTGCGGATGTTCTATTTAACGAACCTTTTCCTGGAACCAAGAACTTTTCACATTTTTTTTAGTAAAATCACTTCCCAAGAGCGAATTTCATTTTCTATATAAGGAATATTTTTCTCCTGTGAATCATTTTTTTTTCTCGCTATTTTTAAAGTATATCTAGACATTTTGGGTTTTTCTCCTTTTTCGCACATTTCATGGTGGTTACAGATATTGAACTGGTTTTAATAGGTGCCTAAATGGTCGGGAGCAACAGAATTCTGAGCGTTTCATCCCAGACATGTAGCTTTCAACCCCATTGTCTAGTTCACTGGAAACATCTTCGATATTTCCTTTTAATTTCAGTACAGTTGTCCCGTGTCCTCGTGTATTTGAATTATTCTCCGTTCACTTACAGTGTTGAGCAGTCGCACTCGTTCTTGTGGCTTGAAAATTTAAAAAAGGAAAAAATTGAATTCTTCATAAAGTGATTAAAGATGTCAAGAACTTTCTTTGCTATTTTCTTCCTTCTTCTTCTTTTTTGATGTAAAATACAAGAAAATATAATTATTAACTTAAAAAAGGCGTTAATAATCAATTTTTTAAAAATACATAGTGCTTAGAAGCAAGGATCCAAACACTGCAAGCCTAAAATTCTTGCAAAACACAAAACTATTCGTTTCTATATATATATAACTCCTTAGCTAACCATTTAATTTGTATTAACGTTGAAAATTCTGAAAACTATAGATGGGGAAAATCGATAATGTTAAATATATTAATGCTCAGCCTGATAAGGCATGAGCATATTTTTCAAATACCAGTTATAATGCATGTGTCTTCAAAAAAAGTCAGATAAATATATTTACAGTGAAAACAAAAAATAACTGGTATTCATGTTTATAAAAAAGGAGGAGTATTTTAAATTGTCACTAGAGTGTATCTTCTTGAATAAAAATATCTTTTCGGTTCCATTCATCTTTAATTGAGCCGTACTATGCAGAACAGAGCTTAGAAAAACACAACCCGCTATTTTAAATATTTATTATCTAGCTATTCTTTTTAACCACGATCACTGAAATGAGAGTTTCAGCTACTGATGGAATCCCATTGGTCAAAGAAACCTCGTGACCTCTCAAATTATTTGCTTACCATTTGAGAGGGGTGTTGCTATAAAGTAAGATTTAGTTTCTTCTTGCTGTCTTTTCTCTTCTGGATTTGGAATAATTTAAATCGTATTGTTAAAAAATCGCCGAAATGTTCTCAATCTTATACATCTAAGTAGCTGAAGCTTATCCCAAAACAAAACTGTTTGTAAGTAAGCGTACAAAGGCAAAGAAAAATGTAAGCTAAATGTGAGCCTGGTAAAAATTTCCCTACATGAACCAGGATTATTGAATGAACATGCGAGGGTGAGAGGAACTTGTGAAAAGCGTGGTTTCTTTCCTCCGGCTGTCGGTCCAGTTAGTAGTTAATGCTTAGGTTAATGTTGAGAGGCTTTATTATTGCTGAATGTTTTCTTCTTAGTTTAAAATCAGATTCACAAAAAAAAAAAAAAAATTCTGAACTCAGTTGCCATATACTTTGTTATTCCTTTGAACATTAGGCAACTTGAGGAAGTTGAGGTTTTGTTCTTTTAAGGTATCCGAACACGTTCGGAGTACTTTTTGAAAAAATAAATACCATACTAAAGCATTATAAATGCTTTTTAGGAATCAATAGCAATAAATACTTAATATTTATTGCTCATATTTTAAAAATATTATCTTAATTTTAAAAAAACCTCAGTTCTAAATGAAATTTTAGAAGTTATTATGAAACACTTAAGTAATTAGAGAAAAGATTAAACTAAACTTATTTCAATAAAATATTAATGCAGGCTCATTAAATGCGTTTATCTGGAGAATGCACTAAAGTTATATAATGCTTTCTTTCAACTTCAAGAATTTTAGACCTGGTCAAGTAAATATTAAAAGAAATGAATAATAGGCTTTAGAATTTAAATAATAGGCAATAACTCAAAAATATTCATACCTTAAGAAATATTTTAGTACATTCTCTGAAATGTAATATAAAAATCAGGTTCTAAAAGTTTCATACAAATACATTTATAACAATTTGAGTTATCAGAATCGCCATGATAGCTTTTGAACAATTTAAATGCCCACTTCTGTGTGTGGTAACTTTATGACCAAATTCCGGTTTTTCTAATTTTATAAAACTGATTGTGTGTAACCTAGCCTCTAGCAAGCGTAGAAGTGAAAAAAGTGTGTTTTGTAGAGGCAAAAAATAGCTCTATTCAAAAAACTAAAAAACAAAAGTATTTGTTTCATTTGAATTTGGTTATTTTAAAATGTTTGGATACCTTAAAATGTTTTCCCGTTTTACTAGAAAATGACATGCACTAGAAATATTCTACAAAATTCCCTTTTTCATTTGCCAGTACTCAACATTACAGAAAGAAATGCAAATGCTTCTCTATATCGAATTCGCTCGATAAGTATTTGCGTCTCATTGTTCTATGGGTCAAGTAGCTTTCTCTGTTTCTTCATTTTTTAATACATCGTGCAATCTTTCTTTTAGATTTCATTGTACTAATAAAAACATATACAGAAAGTTACATTACTTATGATTTGTATTCTTCAATCAACTACCCTTTTCAAACTACCAAACCATGCCAAAGGAGGGAGCTTCAGACCTAATAATTTAATGTTTATAGGTCTCCTGAACACGAGGGATCTTCAAAGCCACCAGCATTCGATTCCACAATAAGCCGCCTGAGACATCGGCATTTAACACAGAGGATAACGAGGCCTCCTATAGAATGAAGAAGGTCTTTTGGTAATATTTTTACAAAGTGCATATTTTTCATCAAACATCAAAAACATCTTTGAAGCAGCTCCTTGATAAGTTTAACCCTTCAGCTTTTGGGGTTGTTGTTGTTTTAAGTTTGTTTTAAAATTAGAGTTTAAACGAGCCCATTTGCAAATGAATTTTATCTTCATTCGATGAAATTTAATACCAATAAACTTTTAAAGTTTTCCCTACCTCCTTTCATTTAACCTGAATTTGCCTTTTTGTAAAATCTGTTCATATAAGTAGTTTGTGTTTTCTTTTAGATGCCACAAGAACGATTTACCTCTGGCAACGAGCAGAACAGAGATCATGTACAGACCGGAGAAACTATGCAGCTATTTTATATGTATATAAATATACATACACAGTAGAACTTTTATATTACGAACCTTTCACAATTGCGGATGTTCATTTAACGAACCTTTTCCTGGAACCAAGAACATTTCACATTTTTTTAGTAAAATCACTTCCCAAAGGCGAATTTCATTTTCTATATAAGGAATATTTTTCTCCTCATGAATCTGTTTTTTTCTCCGCTATTTTTAAAGTATATCTAGTCATTTTGGGTTTTTCTTCTTTTTAGCACATTTTATGGTGGTCACGAACCTTGAACTGGTTTTAATAGGTGTCTAAATGGTGGAGAGAAACAGAATTCTGTGCGTTTCCTCCTAGAAATGTAACCTTCAACCCCCATTGTTTAGTTCACTGGAAACATCTTCGATATTTCCTTTCAATTTCAGTAGAGCTGTCTCGTGTCCTCGTGTACTTGAATTAGTCTCCGTTCACTTACAGTATTGAGCAGTCGTACTCGTTCTTGTGGCTTGAAAATTGAAAAAAAGGAAGTGCATGAGCATAGAGGGAAAAATTGAATTCTTCAGGAAGCATATAGAATGTAAGAAACTGTACAGCTCTATGTTTTGCTGTACTACACTTTTTTATAAGTAATATACAAAAAAATATAATTATTAATTTACAAAAAGGTGTTAATAATCACTTTTTTAAAAATACATTGTGCTTAGAAGCAAGGATCCAAACACTGCAAGTCTAAAATTCCTACAAAACACAAAACTATTCGTTTCTATATAACTTCTTAGCTAACCAAATTTGTTATACATTGCATTCTGAAAGGTCCACAGAAAACTACAGATGTGGCCGGGAACCGATGGTTTTAAATATATTAATGCTCAGCCTGATAATGCATGAGCACGTGTTTCAAGAACATTACCATTAAAGTAATAACGTGCGTCTTCAACAAGTCAGATAAATATATTTACAGTGAAAATAAAAAGAACTGGTATTCATGTTTATAAAAAAGAGGAGTATTTTAAATTGACACTAGAGTATATCTTCTTGAATAAAAATATCTTTTCGGTTCTATTCATTATTAATTGAGCTGTACTATGCAGAACGGAGCTTAGAAAAAACAAAACCTGCCGATTTAAATCTCCATTTTCTAGCTATTCTTTTTAACCACGGTCACTCAAATGAGAATTTCAGCTACTGATGGAATCTCATTGACGATTCCTTCAAATTATTTGTTTACCATTTGAGAGGGGAAGTATTGCTATAAGAGGTGAGATATGGGATTCTTGTACTTGTCTTCTCTGCTTCGGGATTTCGAATATTCTAAATCACTTTGTTAAACAATCAATGAATTTTCTCAATCTTATCCTTTAAAGTAGCTGTGAAGCTTATCCCCAAAGAAAACTATGTAAATAAGCGAACAAATGCAAAGAAAAATGTAAGCTAATTCTGAGCCTGGTTAAAATTTCCCTACATGAACCAGGATTATTCAATGAACATGCGAATGTGAGAGGAATTTGTTAAAAGCCTAGTTTCTTTCCTCCGACTCTTAGTAAACAGTTAGTAGTTAATGCTTAGGTCAGTGTTTCTCAGACTGTAGGGCGCGCCCCCCTTGGGCGCGATACCCTTACGAGGGAGGCGCGAGCAAAATCGAAAATAAAAAAGATTTAAAAATAATTAATTTACTGGAATGAATTAAAACAAAATAGTGCAGACATAGTGAAAAATGCACTTTTACTCTGATATAATTTATAGGCGATATAAGTCATCTATCTCTCAAAAAATAAAAACTTCTTCAATACCTAATTAGCTATTTTTTGATCCAAAAACCAAATAAAAAACTTTTATTTTATTTTGCTGTAATCTCCTGATAAGTGATTTTTACTACTCTTTCACAGAAAGAAAAAATCTAGAACCAGAATCGAAAAAATTTAGGAACATAAAAAATTCATCACTGTGATTATTTTTGAAATACTGCACATTATAGCTGTAATCTGTTTTTGCTGATAATCTGTTTGACCTTCTAAGTTATTGATACAGTTAGTTATAACCCCTCTCTTATGTGTTTGTTTCTCATTTAGGGAAGTTGTAAGTAATGTATTTATTAGAGTTTTATGATATTTGGAAAATCATGGAGAGCACTTTGAAGGATTACTTGGCCAAGACTTTTAACCCGGAAGTGGTCGCGCGGGACACGCAGATTACAAAATCGTTAATTCTGGCAAAACCGTTTATTTGTTACCAAAGAAAAAAATTGAAAAGTTCTGGAAAGTAGGTAAGTTTACTTTCTCTTATTTAAATTATTCACTGGAATCACACGATTTGTATCGTGTACAATAAAATAATTATAAAAAAAGGATTGAAGTGACTCAATCACCCCGCGTCACCATTAACGCTAGTATCGAGTGTGTGTCTGCCCCCAGGATAAAACATTTTGAAGTCTTCTCGCTTTAAATATTAAAAATAACACTATTATTCTTCATTGGAATTTTTATATTTATTTTCATTGTTTAACATTAATTCTAAATACTAATTCTGTGAGGCTTAAACTTACAGTTCGCTTAAAACTAGTATAATATGAGCATTCATTTTAAAATATAATTTTACATTTTCGTAAACATTGTCGCGAATTTGGATTTACTCTCCTGACAATTCAGCTATTTATCAAGGATGTTTTAGTTTTTAAAAAGAACTCGTGCGAAGAGAGGATAATTTAGACAGTACACTTTTAATGTATCAGTGTGCTGCATAAGGTGTTACATAACTAATTTATTAATTCTAGATTAAGAGCAAGCTTAATAAGTATTAGCGACTTCCATGGGCTTTTCTTGCAGAGGAAAGTTTTTCAAAGGAAGGCTTACGAATAGAAATTGGTACTCTGAGTACTTTTTCTATATTTGGACGAGATCTATATTTTGTCTTCAAAGCAACCACCGCATTTTGCAATTGTTCCAATTTAAAAATTCGAGAAAGAAAAATGAAATTTACATTACTTAAAAAAGTAACATATATAAAATTTAATATACTTATCTTATTAATGTGTACGGTTTATAATTAAGATCGTATTGTAGCTTTATCGTCAAAGTGCATTATTATTGCATTCAATAAATTATTATTGTATAAGGGGGGGGCGATAAAAGTTATATGATTAAAAAGTGGGGCGCCAGTATTGAAAGTTTGAGAAGCACTGGCTTAGGTTAATGTTGTGTGGCGTTCATTATTGCTGAATGTTTTTTTATTAGTTTAAAATCAGATTCACAAAAAAATTTTCTGAACTCAGTGGTCATATGCTTCGTTATCCCTTTGAATATTAGGCAACTTGAGGAAGTCGAGGTTTTGTTCTTGTAAGGTATCCAAACATGTTCGGGGTACATTTGAAAAAAAAATACCATACTAAAGCATTATATGCTTTTATCTATAGCAATAACTACTAACATTTAACTAACCATATTTTAAAAATGTTACCTAAATTTTACAAAATTCTCAGTTTTAAATGAAATCTTAGAAATTATTATTTAAAACTTGGAAGTAATTAGAGAAAAGAGTAAACTGATCTTATATCAATAAAAGTATTACTAAAACAAATTAAATGCGTTTATCTAGATAATGCACTAAAATTTTAATGCTTTGCTAAACTTCAAGAATTTTAGAGCTGGTCAAGTAAATAGCATAAAAAATGTGACATTCTTCATGAGACCATTTTTTGAATAATAGGCTATAACTCAAAAAATATTCATACCTTAAGAAATATTTTAGTACATTCTCTGGAAAATAATATAAAAATCATGTTCTTAAAGTATCATACAGATACATTTATAACATGTTGAGTTATCAGAATCGCCATGATAGATTTCGAACAATTTAAATGCCCACTTCTGGTAAGAATTAAGACCAACACAAAGCTTTTTCTAATTTTATAGACGCTGATTTTTAACCTGGCCTCTAGGAAGCGTACAGGCGAAATAAAGTGTGTTTTGTAGAGGCTAAAAGATAGCTCTATTCAATAAACTAAAAAACAAAATATATTTGTTCCATTTGAATTTGGTCACTTTATAAGGTGTTCGGATATTTTAAAAAATTTCCCCATTTTTTTGGACAATGACATGCTTTAGAAGTTTTCCGCAAAACTCCCCTTTTAATTTGTCAGGATTCAACATTGCAGAAAGAAATCCAAATGCTTCTCTACATCCCATTCGCATGATAAGTATTTTCGTCTGATTGTTCTATGTGGGCAAAACAGCTCTCTTTATTATTTTTATTTTTTTCATTATATCGTGCAACTTTTCTTTTAGTTTTTCTTGCACTAATAAGCTTTAAGAAAAATCATATTCATGTACTATAAAGGCTATATGATTAATATTTTGTATTCTTCAATCAACTCCCCTTTTCAGACTACCATACCATGACAACGGGAGGAACTTCAGACCTAAAGATCTAATACGCATCAGCCCCCTCAAGACGGGGGTGGGGTCTTCAATGACACAAGGATTCCAACCCACAGCTAGCCGGCTATGAGTTTGGGACTATAACAAAGGAGATACCATGCCCACCCTTGAAATTAAGAAGCTCTTTCGATAATATCTTTCACAAAATGTATTTTTTATTATCAAACATCACCAACAACTTTGCAGCAAGCTCTGTGATGAGTTTAACTTTTAAGCTTCCATCTTTTTCACAATTCCTACTATTAGTTTACTTTCTATATATTTATGCGAAGTAGGCGGTACTACATGCTACTGCAAGCCCTCCTTGGATCCCCCTCCCAGGTGGCTTCGAAAGTAAACAAGGGGCAATGACTCCGGCGGAAGAGATATAGAACCCAAAGGATATAGACCCACGACGATAGAGAAGAAACACCTCTTAAAAATAATGTAAGCCATTTGTGTTTAAGGACGCGCGTTTAAATGTTTCTTTCATTTTATTAATTGTTATTCCCCATTTTATTAATTCTTGTTTAAAAAAATGAACAGATTAACCTTTGAGAGAGAGAAAACCCAGTTTTATACTAATTTTAATACCAGTAACAACATAAAATGTATTTATTTAAATATTTATCTTGTTTAAATATTCAATTGTTAATAAAATACTTTCTATTCATCTAATCTAGTTCAAATAATTTTTTAAACCTTGTAGTGGATGACACTTGATGTTAACATAGTGTTTCAAATATTAATTTAGTTAATTAAATTTAATTATCTATTTTTGACGCCAACTTAAATTCATCTCTATTGTTGTAATAATGTAACTGCTAAAACAAAGACAAAAGTTGTCGTCCAGAACCTATTTTCAGCCAAACCATGTTTGCATTGTTACTACAATGCAGAAAAATCATGCTCTTTTTTCAATTCTTACTATCAGTCAACTCTCTCCCTATATCTGTATTTATTTATATGTATATCCTATTCCAATTTTCAATCGTTGATAAAATATTTTCTTTTCATGAATTCAAAGTAGGAATTAACTAAATAATATTTTTTTATGACTTGTTTTTTAAGTTTGTTTTAAAATTAGAGATGAAAGAAACCCATATGCAAACAATTTTCTCTTAAGTCGAAGAAATGTAATACTATTATGTTTTTTAAACTTATCCTGACACCTTTAATTTAACTTGAAAATATATATTTTTTTTAAAATCTATTCACAAATGAAGTTGGCGTTTTTTTTTTTTTTGGATGTCACAAGGATTAGGATGCAGAGCATGTCTTGACCTCTGATGATCATGGTACAGAGTCCATGTATATAGGCAGGAAAACTATAATTGTTTGTCTAGTAGCAAATAATGTCGGATTATTAAGGCTGTCGGAATATCGAGCATTGAACTGAAATAGGATCTCTACTGCGACATATAGTATATATATATGACATGTTAGAAGAATATCAAGTTTTAAAGTACATAGTGGATTATTGCGTTCATAATATAAAATTCGAATGCTTCGATTACAAATATAGATTTTTTGTAGATAAAAAAAACCAATTTCGATTCAGAAAATGTCAAAGGGACAAAATATTTCAGACTTCTGGATAGAAGAGGTTTAAAAAAGTTCACAGATATTGTTATGAAAATCATTTCAACGCAACATTTTATTTTTAATTTGTATTTCGAAAAGACTCGAGTTAAAATATCTTAAAGTTGATTGCCAATTATCTTGCTTTACAAGCATAACAGAAGTGCATCTGGAATTTTATGAAGTGAGGAACAACTTGCATTCGTTTGATTCATCTTCTACGAACTGTAACAAGCCTGCATTTTCATAATTAAAAAATATTCATTACATCCGGAATACATGTTTAAATATTTATTCAAAATTGCACAATGAAGAAATTTTAATGGTGAAGGATAATCGAACAATGAAGGGCTGGGTTGAATCATAAAGATATTTTTGGAGGGGTTGCATAGAATTACCAAAATATTCTCCTTCCCCACTCCAAAACGGCATGAAACGCGGTAGCTTATTCCCAGCCTTCCCCAGCAGTATTCCGCGAAAGAGAGTTCCAACTTCCAACTAAATGCGTCACCCCCTTTTCTACGAAAATGAATGGCTGGATTCTTTCTAAACCTAATAGAAGCATGAAAATGAAACAGGTAATATTTTTTTTAAAAAAAATGCTGAGAGAGAGAGAGAGAGAGAAATCCTATACACTAAAATTAAACTTAAAATGTAGAAAAAGGACAAATTTTTATAGAACTAATTAAATAGTATAATTATCATTATATGCTGTAGTAGAATTTAAGAATAAAAGTCTTTTTCATATGTCTTCAACTTCTTAGAATACGCGTGAATTCACAAATATCATTCTATATTTGGCAAAAAATATTACTTTACGAGTACAGACATATGAATAAATAATTTTATACGACAATACTGATATCCCCTTTGCTTTTTATTCACTTATATAATCCCTGAAATAACATTAGAAAATTTGAAGTTATCACTTCTATCGTAATTTTATAAGCTCACACTATTTTTTTTTAAATTTTAATTTGCCTCATCTTCGCAAAACATGTAGGCACTCTATAATTAGTAGGGAATCCTTGATTGCATGAAAATAAACAAATATTGGTTTGGTTCCAAATAACGTTTCATCACAGCAAACAGATGTACAATGGTTGGCGATTTTTTTGTCTTTAAAACCGAAAAGTGTTGACAAGGAAACACTGTGAATTGCTACGTTCGATTATTGATTTAATCTTCATTCTACTTCACACGGAACATTTTTAATTATTATTAGTGATTATCTTTATTGACTCAGATAGAAAAGTGGGTTGCCAAATTTTATGTCGTCTATGCAACTTAAAAAATTACAAGGTACCTTGCCAATAATCTTCGTACTTCTTCTGTTTGAGTAGTCAAAAAGCAATATTTAATCAATTGAAAGATTTAAAAAATGGTTTGTTTGAATTAATTACGCGACAGGATATCACAATAGATGGCACGTCTGAATGAAAAAAAACATCATTTGAGATGTGTTTCGCTGTTAAATGTAAAAATTTGTGTGCAGAAAACAAGATCTATATTGTGAACCACGTTCGAATACTGCTTAAGTTTAAAACAATTGCTAAAAGGAATAATCTATAGAATCATAAAGAGATGTTGAGGTGATATATCTCGAAGTTTTGAGCCAATATAAGTGACTAAAGGAAATCTTGAATCTTACGTCTCAGTCGCTTTTTACTAGTCACAAATACACTCAAAACCATTAGCGATAATGCCTTGAGAAACTACGACACGAGCACACTACCGGTACAAAATTTTAAGAACGTCTTGACACTTCCTTGCTTCACGTGAAATCGCATCACATCTAACAGCCTTGACCGAAAAGAACAAATCATGTTTTAGATAATAATGCTCAGCATTAAAATGCATAAGCATATGTTTTAAAACTTCTCAGAAATCGCCGAGATGCGCTCCTTTTCAGCAAGTTAGCAAAATATATATTTGATGAAAACAAAACAGTACTGGTAATAATCTTTCTTTTTTTAAAAAAAAGGGGGCATTAGAATTAACGCAACACCATAAATGCAATTTAAAGTTAAGCTGTGTTCATTATATATATATAATGAATAACCATTTCTTTTGCGATCGTAAACGGATTGCAAGAATATTTTCTGAGCTGATACTCAATCGGGTTTTGAAGTAGTGCATTTAAAACCTCATCGCTTCTTATTCACATAACGTGAGAAAAAGACCGACAAATTTATATCGTGAATAAGCGTTCTTGAGTGTTCTCACCAAAAAGAACTATTCTATCTATCAGTAAAACGAAGACCAACAGGATATGTGATAATTGAAGTACAAACCTCTTAACATGCTGTCTTGCTGTCCGTTCCAAAGAGAATACATTGTTTTCGAACATAACGTAGGGGGTCGTTGAACTTCCATAACTTTATCACATTGAAAATATCAAACGGAACTTGACAGTACAATTGATCATGAATAACAACGGTGGGTTATCTGGCTGACATACTCTTATAATTCCCACGATAACATAAGTAATTAATAACATCGGAAAAATTGTTTAATGATCAGCAAGACTGTTCAATCCTTATCTTTTAAATATGTCAAATTAGAACCTCTATAAGTATATTCAATTATTCACAATTGTGATGTTAGCTTAGACCAGTGCTTCTCAAAGTTTCAATGTCCGCGACGCAATATTTAATCATAATTTTCATCGCGCCCCCCTCATACAATAAGAATGTATTAAATTCAATCATACTATACTTTTATGCTGAACTACGAAACTACTTTAACCTCTTAATTGCCACCAGCGTATATAAACGTCTCGCTCAGTCAAAACGTTAATTTTCTCGGATGTATATAGACGTCGTTCCGAAGTACGATCTTTCCTGCGCAGTGCTATCCATAAAGTTATTCCGAAGGCTTTGGAATGCAATAAAGGACCTGGACAATATTTGCGCGAAGGATTTACTTATTTTAAATTATTTGCCTCTTTATTCCTTCCCGATCCTATACATCACATACGCGCGCGCCTACGTAGAAAACGGTTCGCATTGGGAAGCGAATCGCAAAACTTTTAATCGGTAGTTAAGGGATTATAATTATAAGCCATACAAATTATCAAGATAAGTGTTTATTTTTGTACATAACGTTATATATGACAATCCCTCGTAATTACTAAACTTTTTCTTATCTTAATATTGTTAAACTAATTATCAAATACATTGTGTGTAGCTCTGGTACATTTATACGTGTAACATATTAGTGTCAATGCGCATTTTATTTTTTATTACGTCACATTGTATTTTGTTTTTATATATATTCTTGTAGTAAATGAACATTTTTTAAAATTCTTTTGTTTTCAACTTTTCAATACGCTCGAGCCCCTGGCGGGATTGTCACGTCCCCGGGGGCGAGCCTGATTTGAGAAACCTTTGGCTTAGACTCTAGAATTTCTGAGTTTTGAATGTTATCTATTTCATTTTGTGATTCATCTTAAATTGGTTCCGCGCCGACGCAGCATTAAAGAGTATGAAAAAATTATAAAGAGTATAAAGAAAAAATTAAGGAATATGAGCCAGAAACAAGTTCAAGAACAACGGGAACTTAACACATTAATTTTATTTTTAAAAGAATTTCAATAACAGGATCTGAAAGTCATTCAAAATATTTAGAAGGGCAGTATTATGAGAAAAAAAGAATGTTTATAATAAAATCAATAAATGTCAATATATTATAACTAAACGAGATGGCGAAAAAGAAAAATCAATCGGAAAAAGAATAAAAAAGGTTGTTCTGATTACCAAATTTTCGCCAAGTAATTTTAAAGAAATATTAAGGATGGATGTATCACACTGATTAACTTGTTTTTTTAGTGCCAACAAATGATACAAATTAATGAATCCGATTACTTTCGACAACCATTTTTCTTAAAAAATGGAAATATGGAGGTTATTTGTGATTTTTAGATTTATTTAGTACATTTTAAGAAAAAAACGGATAAAATTAAGAAGAGAAAAATAAATTCTTACAACTAAAATGAGTAAAAACTGATATAAAAAGGGTACAAAGATTACGTACAAATATTAAGTGAACAAATTCTCATTTTTCCCATTTTGATGTATTACTTAGCAATTCCTTTTTGAAACGACCTTCAAGATAAGAGACATTTTAATTTTTACAAAAACTAAAGCACTTAACTTAGTTATTACATGAAATTGCTTAAAAAAAACAGTGATTATTTTCACACAAAGAACTGCAATAAAACAGTGATTGATAAATTTGAATGTTAAAATAACTGTTATACAGAGCATTCACAAAAAACTTTTAGCAAATTATTTTAAAACTTTTTGGTAATCCTTTGTGTGCCCGTTTCCCAAGCTTTTCGAAAAAAAAAACACATTCAGATTTAAATGCATTTTTAAAAGTTCGACATCTTGTGTCTTGGTTACTTTTACGGTATTGGGATCTAATAAAATTCAAAGTAAGTCCCTTGCGCCTTCATACATCTAGCCCAGCATTCCTTTCATATTCAAATCACTTCTGGAAGGCGTCTTTTCGAATGTTGTTGACTCCCACCTCCACGTTCTGTCTTATCTCATCTACTCTGAAAACGAGGAATCTTTCAATAACTTTATTTTTCATTTTCGGGAACATCTGAAGTCACAAGGGGAATCAGGTTCAGCTTTAATAGTGTCCAATAGGTCTAACAAACCGAAAGAGGCGTTTTCTGTTCACTCCAAACTTAGGAACAAAATTCACTTAGAGACTATGCATCACACATCGCCACAAATTGAATGTAAACCTGTACTGATCTCAACTTGTTCAAAAAGTTTCTCACACGGTCAAAGAAGCGATGATCTTTTAACAAAATTTCCACCTTTTGAAAATAACGGTATTATAAGCCATTAGTGGCCTCCTGCGATATTACTTCTGAGCCTGAAACCAACGTCCATCAGTCCATCCTCAACAAACTGGCCGGAGGTGATTCTCAAGTTGATTTAGGTAAATTCGCAGCAATCTAACAAATGAAGTCATTTGTCTGCCAAAGGTCACTGAGAAATTCTACGGTACACTACCCCAACACAGTATCAACATTTCCCTGGAATTCAGAATCAGCAGGAATATCTTTTCACGGGCATTCTTCCAGCTAGGCTTTCTATCTTAGATTTGTGACGGAACGTACCAGAACAGAAAAGAACTCAAAGACAACTAGCCAAAGAATTTATTCATGTGTGAGAAGAAGATGTGTCCTTAACAATTACCAGAAACACGAAATGTCAAACTATAATATTATTTATACACTACTTCAATTATAAACCTACCATAGATGTTCCTCATTTTAGCAGCTCTTACGTAAGAATTATTCGTATAACAACACTTTGCACTACTGAAAATCACAACCACGCATATCTTCCAGATTTTACATGAAAAATTTGAAAAGGCTAAAAACTATTGGATTCATACATACCAACAGCAATGCTTCGCAGCTGAAATTAACTTCCCGAAAAATACCAAGTCATTCTCTGCAAAATCTAAGAACTCTCGTTTTAACCCGTTTCTACAAGATAACATATTACGACTAGATAATTTGCGAATCTAGCAACAGAAACTAAACATTCAATTTTGCTTGGATGGATCCTATCCTTTTGTCCAATTGCTTATTAGTTACACCCATATATGACTTTATCACTTGGTTGTGAGAATAATTCTCTGTAAACTACGTTCTAATTTTTGGATCTAACGAGGTCGTTAAGCCATAAAAAAACACTTCCCAATTGCTTACCTTGCAAGATTACTTGAGCGCGAATGTGACAAGCAAATTGAAACACCCTTACCTGCTGAAAGACATCCACAGTGTAAACCATTCTATGCAACTGGAATAGACTTTGTGGGTCTACTACATGTCCATGGCAACAATTCTCCGAAGAAGTTCTACGTAGTAGTTTTCACAAGTACAACTATTCGTGCGCTTCATATTGAACTAGTATCGGATTTACCACCGATAGATTTCTGATGGACTTTCGTAGATTCGTGGGATGACATGGAATATCTCACACCTTCTACACGGACAATTCCACTATCTTCCAACTCTTAAGAGGAAATTAATTACTCTATGGAATACTCTATCATCAAAAAATGATCAGCAGTTTTTATGCTGAAAATTATATTCGGTGGAAATGCATTGTGCCATGCGCGGCTTGGTGGGGAATATGGTGAGAAACGTTGGTTGGAATAATTAAACAATGTTTACGAAAACCTCTGGGACGAGTATTGTTGGACAAAGAGGACTTTTCAACGTGTTGGTATTAGATAAGCAGCTATCAACAGTAGATCTTTAGTGTATAAGAGAACTGGAGTGGTACCTATAACGCCTTGACCCGGGGTCACTTCGTAACTGGTCAAAAATTGACTAAAATTCATCGGATCAAGAATCCTCAGAGAGAAGACTTACACAATTCTTTGAACACCAACACGATTTATTAAATCAATTTTGGAAGAAATGGTCGACAGAATACTTAATCTGTGTGCGTATCGTTCACCGAATGCGTAGCAGCAAAGTCTTCAAACTCCGGATTGGGGACGTTGTCCTATTGCAAAGAAGACATTTCACCCGCACCCACGCACCTGGGGAAAACAATTTTGATTGGAGGAGGTTAATTTTTGGTCTGGCAAGAAAGTCCGTACTTGTGCGATGTGCGTACTAATGGGCGCATTTCGCCCAACCTGTACAACTGGTCATCCTCCCGCAGATTTAAACCAGGTTGGGGAGGATGTTGCACCTTAGAATTTCCACACACCGGTCTGAGTAATCCCTAACAGTGACGTCATCGTAAATGTTTTATTTATTTCTTATAATAATGACATTTGAAAAAATTATGTCTTGTTGTGAGTGGCAACAGTTTTGTTTTTGTACAAAAGAATAATAGAAAAGAAAGAAAAAATGGCGCTGTTGTTTTAAATGTTTATTTATATATATATATAATTTCTTTTTCATATTGGATTTTCTCTCTTTATTGACTGTAAGCAAAATCATATTTATACTACGCTATAAAGGTGCATAGCTTAAAGATGTTGATTTTTAGTAACTAAAACACACATACCTAATTACGGCTTCTGGATGCTCTTCTATTTTTAGAATTTCTAAATTTTTGGATTCATGTAGATTGATTAGCATTACTAGGCAATCTGTGACTAGAAAACAACAACAACCTAATTACATTAAGATCTTCCCTATGCAGAAATTTGACAAATCATAAATTTAATCGACCCAAAAGTGTGATAATCATCTTAATATTGAACTTCAAATTTAGCTCGTGTACGTTTTGTAATAAAACAATATTTTCCGTTCGATAATCAACAAGAATATTACAAAGCATTTGGAGCACTTACGAAAATATAGCGATATTTGTAATATTTTTTTGAAGAAAATCAAAATGTCTGGTTAGAAGTTTATTTGTACTTGTTCTGTGTATTATTCGTTTTAATAATTATAAAACACATAAATATTTTTTCTTAAAAATATGCATAAATAGCATAATGTGGAAAATATGTTATTATTTATTTTTTCTTAAAATAAAATTGCCCTGATGTCTCAAATGGGGCAGCATTTATACATTCTTAGGCCTTCATAAGGAAATATGTTTAATACATAAAAAAAAATTCCACCATAATGTATTTGTATAACTCATTTTCAAATAGATAAAAAATTACCTGGATAATTAAAGAAAATTTGAAATATATTTTACATTGTAGTTGTTCTAAAATAAAATTTATTTCAACATCCTGAGATTTGTTTTAATTAAAAGCTTTTATTAAGCTAACACACTATTTTAGAGGGGCACTTTCGTCTCAAGTCTTCGTGCAGCACTGGTAAAGAAATTTTTAAGCGGTAAAGTTTTTAGAACTCATATACTAAAAATGTTTTTCAATCCGTGGTTTTGCATTTCTTTAAGTAACAGACGAAAACATTACCTTTTTTTTTAAGCTTTCCGAATGTTCTTGTTCCTTTTTTATTTGCCAGAAGAAGCACTTCCCAAATGTATTGTTATTGTTGTGAAAAAAAAACCGTCCACGTCTAAAACAGGTGAAGTGAACGAACTGTTCACGTGTGCGAAAAGAAGAAGAGAGAGAGAGCTCTTGTCCCATCAATATAAAAATAATAAGTTTCGTAACTGTGATTGTATTTATAAGCATTGCACATAGAGCATGTTTTTGAGTGTGAATTGATAAAATTATGTTGCGTCTAAATTTAAAAAAATATTTTAAAATACAAAGTGACTTAATTTGTTGCTGAATTCCTATCATCTTTTTTGAGTTGTTGCCGTGCCCTTCCAGGAAAGGAAGGAGGAATCATATTTTCCTATTATTTGTTTACCACAAAATTTGAGGGTATTGTTATAAAGTGAGATATAGTTTCTTTTTCCTGTCTTCTCTGCTTCTGGATTTCGAATATTCTAAATCGTCTTGTTAAAAAATGAATGAAATTTTCTCAATCTTATCCTTTTAAGTAGCTGAAGCTTATCCCAAAACAAAACTGTTTGTAAGTAAGCGTACAAAGGCAAAGAAAAATGTAAGCTAAATGTTAGCCTGGTAAAAATTTCCCTACATGAACCAGGATTATTGAATGAACATGCGAGGGTGAGAGGAACTTGTGAAAAGCGTAGTTTCTTTCTTCCGGCTGTCGGTCCAGTTAGTAGTTAATGCTTAGGTTAATGTTGAGTGGCGTTCATTATATATTGCTGAATATTTTCTTCTTAGTTTAAAATCAGATTCACAAAAAAAAATTCTGAACTCAGTTGCCATATACTTCGTTATCCCTTTGAATATTAGGCAACTTGAGGAAGTTGAGGTTTTGTTCTTTTAAGATATCCAAACACGTTCGGAGTACTTTTTTGAAAAAAAAATACCATACTAAAGCAATATAAATGCTTTTTAGGAATCAATAGCAATAAATACTAATATTTAATTAACCATATTTTAAAAATATTATCTTAATTTTAAAAAAACCTCAGTTCTAAATGAAATTTTAGAAGTTATTATGAAACACTTAAGTAATTAGAGAAAAGATTAAACTAAACTTATTTCAATAAAATATTAATGCAGGCTCATTAAATGCGTTTATCTGGAGAATGCACTAAGGGTATATAATGCTTTTCTTTCAACTTCAAAATTTTAGACCTGGTCAAGTAAATATTAAAAAGAAATGAATAATAGGCTTTAGAATTTAAATAATAGGCAATAACTCAAAAATATTCATACCTTAAGAAATATTTTAGTACATTCTCTGAAATGTAATATAAAAATCAGGTTCTAAAAGTTTCATACAAATACATTTATAACAATTTGAGTTATCAGAATCGCCATGATAGCTTTTGAACAATTTAAATGCCCACTTCTGTGTGTGGTAACTTTATGACCAAATTCCGGTTTTTCTAATTTTATAAAACTGATTGTGTGTAACCTAGCCTCTAGCAAGCGTAGAAGTGAAAAAAGTGTGTTTTGTAGAGGCAAAAAATAGCTCTATTCAAAAAACTAAAAAACAAAAGTATTTGTTTCATTTGAATTTGGTTATTTTAAAATGTTTGGATACCTTAAAATGTTTTCCCGTTTTACTAGAAAATGACATGCACTAGAAATATTCTACAAAATTCCCTTTTTCATTTGCCAGTACTCAACATTACAGAAAGAAATGCAAATGCTTCTCTATATCGAATTCGCTCGATAAGTATTTGCGTCTCATTGTTCTATGGGTCAAGTAGCTTTCTCTGTTTCTTCATTTTTTAATACATCGTGCAATCTTTCTTTTAGATTTCATTGTACTAATAAAAACATATACAGAAAGTTACATTACTTATGATTTGTATTCATGCAATCCAACTACCCTTTTCAAACTACCAAACCATGCCAAAGGAGGAACTTCAGACCTAATAATTTGTGTTTATAGGTCTCCTGAACACGAGGGATCTTCAAAGCCACCAGCATTCGATTCCACAATAAGCCGCCTGAGACATCGGCATTTAACACAGAGGATAACGAGGCCTCCTATAGAATGAAGAAGGTCTTTTGGTAATATTTTTACAAAGTGCATATTTTTCATCAAACATCAAAAACATCTTTGAAGCAAGCTCCTTGATAAGTTTAACCCTTCAGCTTTGGGGTTGTTGTTGTTTTTTAAGTTTGTTTTAAAATTAGAGTTTAAACAAGCCCATTTGCAAATGAATTTTATCTTCATTCGATGAAATTTAATACCAATAAACTTTTTAAAGTTTTCCCTACCTCCTTTCATTTAACCTGAATTTGCCTTTTTGTAAAATCTGTTCATATAAGTAGTTTGTGTTTTCTTTTAGATGCCACAAGAACGATTTACCTCTGGCAACGAGCAGAACAGAGATCATGTACAGACCGGAGAAACTATGCAGCTATTTTATATGTATATAAATATACATACACAGTAGAACTTTTATATTACGAACCTTTCACAATTGCGGATGTTCATTTAACGAACCTTTTCCTGGAACCAAGAACATTTCACATTTTTTTAGTAAAATCACTTCCCAAGAGCGAATTTCATTTTCTATATAAGGAATATTTTTCTCCTGTGAATCATTTTTTTTTCTCGCTATTTTTAAAGTATATCTAGTCATTTTGGGTTTTTCTTCTTTTTAGCACATTTTATGGTGGTCACGAACCTTGAACTGGTTTTAATAGGTGTCTAAATGGTGGAGAGAAACAGAATTCTGTGCGTTTCCTCCTAGAAATGTAACCTTCAACCCCCATTGTTTAGTTCACTGGAAACATCTTCGATATTTCCTTTCAATTTCAGTAGAGCTGTCTCGTGTCCTCGTGTACTTGAATTAGTCTCCGTTCACTTACAGTATTGAGCAGTCGTACTCGTTCTTGTGGCTTGAAAATTGAAAAAAAGGAAGTGCATGAGCATAGAGGGAAAAATTGAATTCTTCAGGAAGCATATAGAATGTAAGAAACTGTACAGCTCTATGTTTTGCTGTACTACACTTTTTTATAAGTAATACACAAAACATATAATTGATAATTTACAAAAGGTGTTAATAATCACTTTTTAAAAAATACATTGTGCTTAGAAGCAAGGATCAAACACTGCAAGTCTAAAATTCCTACAAAACACAAAACTATTCGTTTCTATATAACTTCTTAGCTAACCAAATTTGTTATACATTGCATTCTGAAAGGTCCACAGAAAACTACAGATGTGGCCGGGAACCGATGGTTTTAAATATATTAATGCTCAGCCTGATAATGCATGAGCACGTGTTTCAAAATTTTATTACCATTAAAAGTAATAACGTGCGTCTTCAACAAGTCAGATAAATATATTTACAGTGAAAATAAAAAGAACAGTATTCATGTTTATAAAAAGGAGTATTTTAAATTGACACTAGAGTATATCTTCTTGAATAAAATATCTTTTCGGTTCTATTCATTGTTATTAATTGAGCTGTACTATGCCAGAACGGAGCTTAGAAAAACAAAACCTGCCGATTTAAATCTTCCATTTTCTAGCTATTCTTTTAACCACGGTCACTCAAATAGAGAATTTCAGCTACTGATGGAATCTCATTGACGATTCCTTCAAATTATTTGTTTACCATTTGAGAGGGGAAGTATTGCTATAAGAGGTGAGATATGGGATTCTTGTACTTGTCTTCTCTGCTTCAGGTTTCGAATATTCTAGAAGCACTTTGTTAAACAATCAATGAATTTTCTCAATCTTATCCCTTTAAAGTAGCTGTGAAGCTTATCCCCAAAGAAAACTATGTAAATAAGCGAACAAATGCAAAGAAAAATGTAAGCTAATTCTGAGCCTGGTTAAAATTTCCCTACATGAACCAGGATTATTCAATGAACATGCGAATGTGAGAGGAATTTGTTAAAAGCCTAGTTTCTTTCCTCCGACTCTTAGTAAACAGTTAGTAGTTAATGCTTAGGTCAGTGTTTCTCAGACTGTAGGGCGCGCCCCCCTTGGGCGCGATACCCTTACGAGGGAGGCGCGAGCAAATCGAAAATAAAAGATTTAAAAAATAATTAATTTACTGGAATGAATTAAAACAAAATAATTTCAGACATAGTGAAAAATGCACTTTTACTCTGATATAATTTATAGGCGATATAAGTCATCTATCTCTCTCAAAAATAAAAACTTCTTCAATACCTAATTAGCTATTTTTGATCCAAAAACCAAATAAAAAAACTTTTATTTTATTTGCTGTAATCTCCTGATAAGTGATTTTTACTACTCTTTCACAGAAAGAAAAAATCTAGAACCAGAATCGAAAAATTTAGGAACATAAAAAATTCATCACTGTGATTATTTTTGAAATACTGCACATTATAGCTGTAATCTGTTTTTGCTGATAATCTGTTTGACCTTCTAAGTTATTGATACAGTTAGTTATAACCCCTCTCTTATGTGTTTGTTTCTCATTTAGGGAAGTTGTAAGTAATGTATTTATTAGAGTTTTATGATATTTGGAAAATCACGGAGAGCACTTTGAAGGATTACTTGGCCAAGACTTTTAACCCGGAGGTGGTCGCGCGGGACACACAGATTACAAAATCGTTAATTCTGGCAAAACCGTTTATTTGTTACCAAAAAAAAAAATTGAAAAGTTCTGGAAAGTAGGTAAGTTTACTTTCTCTTATTTAAATTATTCACTGGAATCACACGATTTGTATCGTGTACAATAAAAATAATTATAAAAAAAGGATTGAAGTGACTCAATCACCCCGCGTGACCATTAACGCTAGTATCGAGTGTGTGTCTGCCCCCAGGATAAAAACATTTTAGAAGTCTTCTCGCTTTAAATAAAAATAACACTATTATTCTTCATTGGAATTTTTATATTTATTTTCATTGTTTAACATTAATTCTAAATACTAATTCTGTGAGGCTTAAACTTACAGTTCGCTTAAAACTAGTATAATATGAGCATTCATTTAAAATATAATTTACATTTTCGTAAACATTGTCGCGAATTTGGATTTACTCTCCTGACAATTCAGCTATTTATCAAGGATGTTTTAGTTTTTAAAAAGAACTCGTGCGAAGAGAGGATAATTTAAGACAGTACACTTTTAATGTATCAGTGTGCTGCATAAGGTGTTACATAACTAATTTATTAATTCTAGATTAAAGAACAGAGCTTAATAAGTATTAGCGACTTCCATGGGCTTTTCTTGCAGAGGAAAGTTTTTCAAAGGAAGGCTTACGAATAGAAATTGGTACTCTGAGTACTTTTTCTATATTTGGACGAGATCTATATTTTGTCTTCAAAGCAACCACCGCATTTTGCAATTGTTCCAATTTAAAAATTCGAAGAAAAATGAAATTTACATTACTTAAAAAGTAACATATATAAAATTTAATATACTTATCTTATTAATGTGTACGGTTTATAATTAAGATCGTATTTAGCTAGCTTTATCGTCCAAAAGTGCATTATTATTGCATTCAATAAATTATTATTGTATAAGGGGCGATAAAGTTATATGATTAAAAAGTGGGGCGCCAGTATTGAAAGTTTGAGAAGCACTGGCTTAGGTTAATGTTATTATTGGCGTTCATTGTGCTGAATGTTTTTTTATTAGTTTAAAATCAGATTCACAAAAAAAATTTTCTGAACTCAGTGGTCATATGCTTCGTTATCCCTTTGAATATTAGGCAACTAGAGGAAGTCGAGGTTTTGTTCTTGTAAGGTATCCAAACATGTTCGGGGTACATTTGAAAAAAAAATACCATACTAAAGCATTATATGCTTTTATCTATAGCAATAACTACTAACATTTAACTAACCATATTTTAAAAATGTTACCTAAATTTTACAAAATTCTCAGTTTTAAATGAAATCTTAGAAATTATTATTTAAAACTTGGAAGTAATTAGAGAAAAGAGTAAACTAATCTTATATCAATAAAAGTATTACTAAAACAAATTAAATGCGTTTATCTAGATAATGCACTAAAATTTTAATGCTTTGCTAAACTTCAAGAATTTTAGAGCTGGTCAAGTAAATAGCATAAAAAATGTGACATTCTTCATGAGACCATTTTTTGAATAATAGGCTATAACTCAAAAAATATTCATACCTTAAGAAATATTTTAGTACATTCTCTGGAAAATAATATAAAAATCATGTTCTTAAAGTATCATACAGATACATTTATAACATGTTGAGGTTATCAGAGATCGCCATGATGGATTTCGAACAATTTAAATGCCCACTTCTGGTAAATTAAAGACCAACTTACGCTTTTTCTAATTTTATAGAACTGATTTTAACCTGGCCTCTAGGAAGCGTACAGGCGAAATAAAGTGTGTTTTGTAGAGGCTAAAAGATAGCTCTATTCAATAAACTAAAAAACAAAATATATTTGTTCCATTTGAATTTGGTCACTTTATAAGGTGTTCGGATATTTTAAAAAATTTCCCCATTTTTTTGGACAATGACATGCTTTAGAAGTTTTCCGCAAAACTCCCCTTTTAATTTGTCAGGATTCAACATTGCAGAAAGAAATCCAAATGCTTCTCTACATCCCATTCGCATGATAAGTATTTTCGTCTGATTGTTCTATGTGGGCAAAACAGCTCTCTTTATTATTTTTTTTTTCATTATATCGTGCAACTTTCTTTTAGTTTTTCTTGCACTAATAAGATTTAAGAAAAATCATATTCATGTACAGCGGCTGGCGATTTTTGTTTTGTTTTGTTTTTGTTTTTTAAATACCGACAAAGAAACTTTGTGTGTGTGAACTGCTACATCAACTTTTTTATTTAACCCTCTGACCGGAACATCAAGTTTTTTGCCGCAATGAGAAACATCCATCTGGCAAACGGGTACGTAAATGTTTTTTGAATTTTATTACCTTAAGGACTGTATTAAATGTCCTTACAGCTCATGAAATTAAGTATGGCTCAAATAAGATTGATTGATTGAATATTAACGTCGCACTGTTCAGCTACACGAGGGCTTTTGGCAACGGACCACGTAATTTTGAACCATGGTCAAGTGACGTGGACGACACCTGAGCTGGCACCCCCTCTCCTAACTACCACACCACACCAACGGGAGGACGTTTCCGCTCTCCACAGATTTAACGTGCATCGCTGCCCTACTCGGTGGTCTTAAGATGGCTCAAATAAGATGTGTAGGGTTAAATCAAGCACAACAATATATTTTTATCTCTAGAATTGTGACTAGTATTTTTATAAAAACTGATTAAAAATTATTTATATTCATGTAAAAGTAATTAAAAATAATAGTACCAAAAACGAAAAAAATATAGGAATATCCGTATGATAGACGTGATAGATAAGAAAAATCGTACATGTCGCGAGTTGGAAAAAATTGCCATGTACCACCACTTGATCCTCTCACTGGGTAGAGTCCAATTGAAAATGCCAAGGCGTTATCTACAGGCGTCAAAGCATATCACTCCCGTCTGAGAGACGGATGTTCCAGTCAGAGGGTTAATCTTCCTTTCACTGTGTGTGGACCGGTTTAAATTACTGTTAGTGGATATATTTACTCACTCAGATTGGACAGTGAGATGCCCTTATATATCGTCTTCATCAATAAAAAAATTGCAATATCCATTGCCAATAGCCCGCGTACTCTCTCTCTCTCTCTGCTTCTCTCTTGAAAACATTAATAAAGAATTATCGAAAGACTTACAAAACTTTGTTTTGAATAAATTGTGATAGATGTCAAAAATGCAATAGTAGAAGCAAACAAATAAATTTCAGATGCTTCGTAGTTGAACGTAATAATACGATGCTTCGACAAAACAAAGCCTTTGTAGTGAACCCCAGCTTCGGATACTACTAAAAAGTTAAAACAATCCCTGAAAGTAGTATTCTTCAGAAGCACAAATTGGTACTGGTGAGATATATTGGAGTTTTCAGACGACGTAAAATGACAAACACGAAATTTTGAACATGATGTCGGACGCGCGCTTAATAGTCACAACCAAACTTAAAGTATTCCATAACTCCTGACGATGATCTATAAAAAACTAAACCTGAGCACTGCTGGTCTCATAACTCAAAAACAACTTGACAAGATGAAAGCATCAAGATCGTGGCTTTAACGCTTTTTTAGCCAAAGTCGTTCTACCTACATTCACTCCCAGTTCACTGGCAAATATTTAAATATTAATTTCAAATAATATTATATATAGTAATGTTTAAGCATATGTTTCAAGTTAAGAGACTGCTTCTACTTCAATACATTTTAAGAAAGTTAAATAATATATATTTTCAGTGAAAACAGAAAAGTATTGGTATTAATGTCTATTTTTTTTTTAAAAAAAGAAAAATAATTATTTTAAATTACAAAAAAAAAGAAAAAAAAACCATTCTTAATTTAGAGTTTAACAGTATTTATAGACAATGGACCAATTTTTTAGTCTTAAATAGACTGTAAGAAAAATTTGTGAACTGATACTACTATCAGATGCTGAAATAGTTCATTTTGTCATTCAATACCAGATCATTGGAAGGAATGCTTTGCTTCATTTATATATAAAAAGTTTTTTTTTTTGCCTAATGAAGCTGCGGATTGGTATTTACCTTTGTAGACCCAGTATATTCCCCAGGAGCTGGTATCACTTTTATTGCGGGACCATATAGGCGATACCTACTGTCGCATGTAATTTTGATGCCCAGTTTCCTCACCAGAGGGAGGCACCGATGCTCTGACGATGCAAAATTATCCTTAGGAATTTAATTTTACTGAGTGCATCCAAGCCAAATGGACACTCAAGAGATTTTTTACATGCTGCGTAATCATACGACATGAACGCTGTCAATTTTCTGCATCAGGAAAATCAACAGAATTGGGCTGGGGTTGAACCCGTAACCTTAGGTGTAGAAAGCAAGCGATAAACCAAGTACGCCACTCAGCCGATATTTAAAAAGTAACGCTCACATTTTTTTGTGGACAATGACAGGTGTAATAAAGTTCGCGAAAATTTACCTCCAAATTTATCAGGATAACGTTGCTGAAAGAAATCCAAGAGCTCTTTTCTGCTTCTCCATCGAGTGCTACATATTCGATGAGGATTATTTGATATGATTAAAGTAGTTATCTAATCATTCAATATTTGTAATATCGTGCAATTTTCCTTTTAGATTATCTTGCACCAATGAGCTTAAAAATAAGAACATACTGGTATTCCATGAAGTTTACTAGGTTATTAATTTGTAATCATCAACCAATATGTCCATACATAACTACATTAAGATCCTAAAATTAACGTAGCAAAAGCGAACATAAATTTAAATTTTTGAAACCCAGTGTCTATCACCTGGTCTTGTAGCAAACTCTCACAATTTACATTACTCCTCGCGGAGAGTGAGTAAATTTTGTATTTCCTATTTTTGTATCGACTACCTGACAACTTTTAAATTTTTACTCGAAAATCTTTCAGATAGAGCGCTGAATCAACGTTAGTTCGAACTTCACCGTAAGAAAAGAAATATATGCTACAGCAGTAATGTAACATTTTTATTGGTCTAATACCTCACAAATTCCTGTTGCTGACGCATTTTTAAGAATGATACTGCTAAGTATCACAGGTGCCTGACTAGTTGAGGGAAATTTTTTTTAAATATTGCTGAAAATTCATTTTTAAACGACTTTTTTGTTTGATTATAACTAAAAACTTATAAAGATAACAAAGAAGTAACATTGTAATAAAATGATTACAATTTTAGATTAAAAATAGGCATTTTTTGCACATCGTGACAAACATTGTAAAATAAATTCTAATGCATAAGATAAAAAATGCTCTTACAATTTTATTCAGAAAGCATTTACCTATACTTTGATTTATAATCTTTGAATAATTTCAATTTATTACAAAATTAGGGGTCAAAAAGTGCACAAAAGGAAAATTTTCCAAAAATTTTGTATTTATCACACAGAAAATAAATCATAAGAAAGGTAAATATATTGTTTTTTCTTAATCTCTGGTTCACAGTATGCATACTGTAATAATTGAGTTGTAATTGTAATAATTGAGTAATTCAAAAGTTCTTCAGATAATTACATGGAATTTTACATCATAAATTCCATGCAATTATCTCAAGAACTTTTTGAGATACCATGTTTCCCGTGCCATAAAATATGGAAAAATGGTGTCGGAGAAAAAAGGATTTAAAGATTTAAAATCAAAATCTTAAGAAACTATTCAGCTAGTAATATTAAAAAATAAATAATATTAAATAATAAGTAATATTAAATTATAAAATTAGTAATATTAATAACGAAGTAAAAGGTTTTCCTTATACGAGAAAAATTATATAAATATTGGTATAATTTACAGTTAAAAAAAACAAACCCTAATTTTTAATTATTAGGAGAGAACTAAGGTTTATATTAAAAACAAAAATCCCACAAATCATATTATAAGTTTAACGTAAGTTTTGAAAATGATTGCAAAACTGTTTCAAAATACTTCATTTTAAAATTTAATGTAAATTCGTACAATTTCTTCTTCGTTCGTTCCTAAATTTAATGTAAATTTAATAAAATTTAATGTCGTGCGAACTCCTTTTACCAAAATTTGTTTGCACGAATATTCCTTAAAAGTGATTTTTCTTTTTCAAATTCTTTATATCTTCTAAGAAACAATACTACTAAGCCTCCTACATGTGGTAGTTTTATAAAGTGGTCCCGGTCGATTCTAAATGATTCCCAGAAAACTTTTCTTACCGGAAACAGACCTTCAGCGAAATGTTGTTAAGCCAGTTCATTATGAATATAATAACATAGTAAAATTTTCACCCATAACAGAAGGCGATTAGATTAAAAAATAACCATTGATAATATTTTAGAACTAGTTTCAACAAAATGAAACAAACGAAGCGGATTTATTGACAATTCTATCCGAAGCATTGACGTTGCTAGTTCTGAGTGGGCCCGGTCCAAAACTCCTTCAGGGCCCTTTCTAAGAAACGAAAGACCTCCTAGCGGTATTTCAGTTACAAATGTGGGAGTCACTGTAGCTTGGAAGCCCCGTATCATTGATACGGGTTGATACGGCGGTAGCTACACCCCTGGATCGAAGATAATTCTGAAAATCTCTTTTCAATGAAGAAAGCAAAAAGTTCATTCTTAAAGATATAGAAAAATGTTTGTTCATGGTAAAACAAGCGGAATCATACTCTTTTTTTTCTTTTTTTAAAAAAAAATTTATTACCCTCTGCTGCTGGATAAAACAGAAATATTTAAAAGAAATCTTCAATTTTGCTTATGTGCCTATCAAGAAAGTTATGAGGATTTTCAAATCAAAAGCAAGAAGTCCGTAATGACTGTTTTTTTAGAACCTGAACCTATCGGAAGTGAAGTGAAAATTGTCGATGAAACACGCTCAAGTTATAAAATAAGGCCAATTAATAGTGATCGGGTGAGTGAGTGAGAGTGAATATTAATGTCGCACTGTTCAGCTACACGAGGGCTTTTCGCGATGAACCACGTAATTTTGAACCATGGCCAAGTAACATGGACGACACCTGAGCTGGTACCCCACTCTCCTAACAACCACACCAACGGGAGGACATTTCAGCCCTCGACAGATTTAACGTGCATCGCTGCCCTACACGGAGGGTCTTTTGTGGTACTGGGCTCGAACTCGTGATGAGGTGAGCCACTATCTGATACCTTTTTATTCTTTGACCACTCGGCTACCGCAGGCATTAATATTATCGAATAAGCGACGATAAGGACTATATTTGTGAGCATAACATTAAGTATCTTTTTTTATTTTGATTTGCAATTGCAATATATTTAGTGTATATATTATATCGAATTTTAATTGTTTTTTAATAAATGTTTTGGGTGCATATAAAAAATGAACAAAACGATACACCCAGAAAAGTAGTTTTTCTCTTTATAAAGCCGAAACCAAGATTTTTGTATGAAGTTGGTTTCTCCCATAACGCTTACCAGTACTTAGATGAGTTTTCCCAAATTTCTTGTACTTTCTCAACTGTGGTTGTGTAAAGAAAAATATTTATCTTCTACTTTCGATGGTGATTTCTCTACAAATGGTTTATGAAAGATTTTAGAATTGTTATTATTATTTATTTTACCTTTTCTCCGCGATGCACACAATTAGTAGTAAGAAGTGGAAAATATTTGTTTCTTTGCAAATAACAGTGCAGATCCGCGACTGGAGGTACAATGACTAGCATATCTTGTTTTAAGAAAGACCAGAGGCGTAACTACCACCGTATCAGCCGTATCAATGAAAGGGGCCTCTAAGCTAAAGGGTCCCCAACATGTGTAACTACAGTCCCACTAACAGGGTTCCCGTATTTCAAAGGGTCCCCGAATAAATTTTGATACAGGGTCCCCTCAGGTCTAGCTACGCCAATGAGAACGACAATTGTTGAAATTGCAAAATCGACCAATGGTTGGCGAGATTTTGAAAAATCGTCGATTTGGTGCATTTTTGCGTGTGTTTTGGACTAGGAACCCTTTCATAACACGTAATGCAAGAGCGTGAAATTCAAGATGGCGGAAGTGAAATCATTAAAAAGAAGCTCATTTTTACCCATTTGTTTCTCTCAAAGCCATTTTTTTCCCAAATTTCATACATGCATACGATGATCTATTCAAACCATCTTTCATGCTCCATTCTAAAACAGCTTTCTTTCCGAACAAAGGCAACACAGAAAAAAATCGTTCCAAATATTCAGCATACTTCAACACGCATTCATTTACAATTGCAGCAATACTAATATCATTGTTGGCGATCGTGAGTATGGTAAAATTTAAGGCTGTTTTCGCCATATGTAAGACAGTGTGAAATTAACACGTAGTACAATTTCGGATAGAAAAAATGCTTCAATTTTATAAAAAATTGTGACATTGTAACTTAAGCATTTGTTTATAATATAGTATTTTTAAAATTTCAAAATATTTCATAAATAATTAGTTTTTCATTTTAACATGTAAATGGATAGCTCATTTAACATTACGGTATAGGAGAAAAATGTGAAGCACAATTTATATTAGAAAAAAATGCATCATCTCGGATAAAAATCAGTAGATTAATTAAAATTATGAAATATTAAGTGATTCTCTACAGGATAGTGAAGCCAGAATATAGTATTAATGTTTGAGTACTTTTTTATTTGAAAAAATATTCCGAATTTGGGTCCTACTCTTTAACATTAGCCGAAGACAGCCTTAAATAAAGAAAAAAAATTTATTCTCAAAAACGAATTCAGATTACAAGAACGAAGCCAAGAAACGAGCTGTGAACACTCCACGAACTGAAGGCGTTATGGTCAACGACAACTATTTACATTAAAGAAACGGACTGTGCATGCGCAAAAATGGTCATTTCACTGGTCAAAGAAAAATATTCAAATTAAAGAAACGTACTGCGCATGCTAGAAAATGCGTCGTTCCGATTTCTTCTTCACTGATATGAAAACAGCTAGGTTACCACATTTGGCACATTTATCAATTGGGAGAAAAAAAATCTCGCCAACCAATGGCTTATTCTGCAGTCCAGTCAGACAATTACTTATAAAGAAAACTAGTTCATAGCTAGATAAACTTAAAGTCTTAATCTTCAATACGCCGTATTGATTTGAACTTAAGTTAGCGGCAATCTTTGCTGATTGAGTTTGGAGAACGGGGTGCCACCTTAAATATTGTCTTTGTTCTTGTCCATCTTTCAATATTACGAGATTTGTCGCCATTAGTTCCCGTGTTTTTTTCTGAGTGTAATATTAGTAAACAATCAAAAATCAATCAAAAGACTCTTAAAGTTGGTTTGTTATTAAATAATTTTGATCAGATGATGCGACAGAATACGTTATACAGAGGAAGAAATTCAATTTGAGATGGTTCGCAGCAGAATATAAAAATGCGTGGACAAATCACGGTGTTTACTGTGAACAATTTTCGAATGGTAAAGTAATAAAAAATTAAAATAATTGAGAAAAGAAATATTCTTCAGAGGCACGGGATATGTTGGTGTAATGTCTCGTAGTTTTGAGTCAATATAAAATTAGCAAAATAAAATTTGAACCTTTCCCCAGTCGATTTGATAAGTCAGAGTTGTTTTAAATACTACCTAATCCCGGGGACAATGCTAAGATAGAAAAAAGGATTAATACCACAAAAACCAAAAAACAAAATCCTCCTTAAATATACATTTTAATTTTGTTCTTTTGAAAAATTTCCAAATATTTAAAACTAAAAGAAAATTTAAAATTATAATTTTTTAATAATTAGCTAGGGTACTAACAAAGACCATATGTTTCAAAAAGAAAATAGCAAAAAACCATTTTTAACAATTGGATAATATTATACAGTGAAAACAAAAAAATACTTATTCATGTTTATTAAAAAAAAGAATATTTTAAATTAAACTAAGTATTACTTTAAATAAAATTTTTTAGGTTTTTTATTATTAATTAGAAGATTATAAGGCAATTGAAAAAAAAAACCACCTTTTAAATCTTCATTTCCTAGTATTCTTTTTAACCACGGTACTCTAATAGTATCTACGATGGAATATCTTATTGGAAAGAATATTACTTTAATTATTTTTTTCATTTAGGGTATTTATAAGTTGAATATATTTCTCCTTCTGTATTCTTTTTTATTTAATATTTAAATCGTCTTTTAAAAATAAAATATCTCAAATTATCCGTCTAATACGAACTTTATCCCAAAACAAACTTTTTGAAATAAAAAAAATTTCAAAAGAAAAATGTAACTAAATTGGCCTGGTTAAAATTAATGAACCAATTAATTAAATTTTCCAATGAACATGCAAATGTAAGAGGAACTTGTGAAAAGCCAAGTTTCTTTCCTTCGACTGTCGGTCCAGTTAGTAGTTAATGCTTAGGTTAATGTTGAGGGGCGTTCATTATTGCTGAATGTTTTCTTCATAGTTTAAAATCAGATTCACAAAAACAAAAACAAAAAAATTCTGAACTCAGTTGTTGTGTGCTTCATTATTCCTTTGAATATAAGGAAACTTCAGGAAGTTGTAGTTTTGTTCTTTTAAGGTATCCAAACACGTTCGAAGTACTTTTTAAAAAATAAACACCATATTAAAGCATTATAAATGCTTTTTAGGAATCAATAGCAATAAATACTAACATTTAACTAACCATATTTTAAAAATGTTTTCTAAATTGTACAAAATTCTCCGTTTTAAATGAAATTTTAGAAATTATTATTAAAAACTTGGAAGTAATTAGAGAAAAGTGTAATCTAAACTTATATCAATAAAAGTATTACTAAAACAAATTAAATGCGTTTATCTAGAAAATGCACTAAAATTTTAATGCTTTGCTAAACTTCAAGAATTTTAGAGCTGGTCAAGTAAATAGCGTAAAAAATGTGTTATTCTTCATGAGACCATTATTTGAATAATAGGCTATAACTCAAAAAATATTCATACCTTAAGAAATATTTTAGTACATTCTCTGGAAAGTAATTAAAAATGAGGTTTATAAAAGTTTCATACAACTACATTTATAACATGTTGATTTATCAGAATCCCCATGATACATTTTGAGCAATTTAAATGCCCACTTCTGTGGTAAATTAAAGAACAACTTCCGGTTTTTCTAATTTTATAAAAATGATTGTAACCTGCCCACTAGGAAGCAAAGAAGCGAAAGAAAGTGCGTTTTGTAGAGGCAAAAGATAGCTCTATTCAATAAACTAAAAAACAAAAAATATGTGATTCAATTGAATTTGGTCATTTTAAAATGTTTGAATATCTTAAAAAGTTTCCTGTTTTACTAGACAATTACATGCACTAGAAATTTTCCACAAAACTCCCCTTTTAATTTTCCAGGATTCAACATTGCAGAAACGGAAAGCAAATGCTTCTTTACATCCCATTCGGTCGATAAGTATTTGCGTCTCTTTGTTCTATGGGTCAAGCAGCTTTCTGTTTCTTCATGTCTTAATACATCGGTCAATCTTTCTTTTAGATTTTATTGTACTAATAATTTTTAAAGAAAAACATACTCATTTGCAGAAAGTTACATGATTAAAATGATTTGTATTCTTCAATCAACTACCCTTTCCAAACTACCCCACCGTGCCAAAGGAGGGAGCTTCAGACCCAAAGATTTAATGTTTATCAGCCTCTTGAACATGAGGGAACTTCAATGGTACCAGGATTCCAGCCCACAACAAGCCGCAAATGAATTCGGGCTACAACACAGAGGATAACGTGGCCTCCTATAGATTGAAGAAGGTCTTTTGGTAATATTTTTACAAAGTGCATATTTTTCATCAAACATCAAAAACATCTTTGAAGCAAGCTCTGTGATAAGTTGAACTCTTCAGCTTTGCTGTTGTTGTTGTTTTTTCAAATTTGTTTTAAAATTTGAGTTTAAACAAGCCCATTTGCAAATGAATTATATCTTCATTCGATGAAATGTAATACCAATAAACTTTTTAAAATTTTCCTACCACCTTTTTCATTGAACCAGAATTTGCCTTTTCTAAAATCTGTTCATATAAGTAGTTGGAGTTTGCTTTTTAGATGCCACAAGAATTTTGATTTACCTCTGGCTACGAACAGGAACAGGAAAACTATGAAGCTATTTTATATGTATATATATATATATATATATACATACACACTCGAACCTTTATATTACGAACCTTTCACAATTGGGAATTTCTATTTAACGAACTTTTTCCTGGAACCACGAACATTTCACAATTTTTTTAGTAAAATCACTTCCCAAGAGCGAATTTCATTTTCTATATAAGGAATATTTTTCTCCTGTGATTCAATTTTTTTCTCGCTATTTTTAAAGTATATCTAGACATTTTGGGTCTTTCTCCTTTTTAGTACATTTTATGGTGGTCACAAACCTTGAACTGGTTTTAATAGGGGCCTAAATGGTCGAGAGCAACAGAATTTTGAGCGTTTCATCCAGACATGTAACCTTCAACACCCATTGTCTACTTCACTGGAAACATCTTCGATATTTCTTTTCAATTTCAGTACAGTTGTCCCGTGTCCTCGTGTACTTAAATTAGTCTCCGTTCATTTATAGTATTGAGCAGTCGTACTCGTTCTTGTGGCTTGAAAATTTAAAAAAAGGAAGTGCTTGAGCAACAAAGGAAAAAATTGAATTCTTCATAAAGTGAATAAAGATGTTCAGAAACTTCCTTTGCTATTTTCTTCTTTTCTCCCCTCTTTTTGATAAGTAATATACATTAAAATATAATTATTAATTTACAAAAAGGTGTTAATAATCACATTTTTTAAAAAATATATTGTGCTTAGAAGCAAGGATCCAAACACTGCAAGCCTAAAATTCTTGTAAAACATATATTTATTCGTTTCTATATAACTCCTCAGCTAACCATTTAATTTGTTATAACGTCGCAAAGTCTGAAAACTACAGATGTGGAAACTCGATAATTTTAAATATATTAATGCTCAGCCTGATAATGCATGAACATATGTTTCAAGAACCATCCAAGTTAAGTTATTATATGCGTCTTCAACAAGTCAGATAAATATATTTACAGTGAAAACAAAAAAGTACTGGTATTCATGTTCATAAAAAAAAGAGGAGTATTTTAAATTTACACTAGAGTATATCTTCTTGAATAAAAATATCTTTTCGGTTCTATTCATCTTTAATTGAGCCGTACTATGCAGAACGGAGCTTAGAAAAAACAAAACCCGTTGTTTTAAATCTCCATTTTCTAGCTATTCTTTTTACCCACGGTCAATCAAATGAGAATTTCATCTACTGATGGAATCTCATTGGTCGAAAGAGACCTCGAGATCTCTCAAATTATTTGTTTACCATTTGAGAGGGCTATTGCTATAAAGTGAGATATAGTTTCTTCTTGCTGTCTTCTCTGCTTCGGGATTTCGAATATTCTAAATCGTCTTGTTAAACAATCAATGAAAATTTCTCAATCTTATCCTTTAAAGTAGCTGAAGCTTATCCCAAAAGAAAAATGTATGTAAATAAGCGAACAAATGCAAAGAAAAATGTAAGCTAAATCTGAGCCTGGTTAAATTTTCCCTACATGAACCAGGATTATTCAATGAACATGCGAATGTGAGAGGAACTTGTTAAAAGCCTAGTTTCTTTCCTCCGACTGTCGGTAAACAGTTAGCAGTTAATGCTTAGGTTAATGTTGAGTGGCGTTCAATATTGTGCTGAATGTTTTTGTATTAGTTTAAAAACATTTTCACAAAAAAAAAATTTCTGAACTCAGTGGTCATGTGCTTCGTTATTCCTTTGAATATTAGGCAACTTGAGGAAGTCGAGGTTTTGTTCTTTTAAGGTATCCAAACATGTTCGGAGTACATTTGAAAAAAAAAATACCATACTAAAGCATTATATGCTTTTATCTATAGCAATAAATGCTAACTTTTAACTAACCATATTTTAAAAATGTTACCTAAATTTTAAAAAATTCTCAGTTTTAAATGAAATTTTAGAAATTATTATTAAAAACTTGGAAGTAATTAGAGAAAAGTGTTATCTAAACTTATATCAATAAAAGTAATACTAAAACAAATTAAATGCGTTTATCTAGAGAATGAACTAAAATTTTAATGCTTTGCTAAACTTCAAGAATTTTAGAGCTGGTCAAGTAAATAGATAAAATGTACTTTTTTGAGACCATCATTTGAATAATAGGCTATAACTCAAAAAATATATTCATACCTTAAGAAATATTTTTGTACATTCTCTGGAAACTAATATAAAAATCATGTTCTAAAAGTTTCATACAGATACATTTATAACACATGTTGAGTTATCAAAACGCCATTTTTTCAAACAATTTAAACCCATTTGGAAAATTTAAGCCCAAACTTCCGTTTTTCCCGTTTCTCTAATCAAATTTTTTTTTATCTTTATGGATGACAATGCACTGCCACATCCACTCTTGCTGTTGGGGAAAACTGCTGTAAAGTGAAGATATCACTCGAATGGTTCCAGCTCCCCAGATTTAAATCCCATCGAACATGTGGGATCCCTTGGGAACGTATTGCCCCCGCTCACATTTTCCCGGATAAAACCCAACCCTCAAACAGATGTTGGGGAATGGGCACCCTACCTCAAAAATGTTGCACAGCTGGTTCTGGTATGCGTAGGAAGTGCAAAGCAACCATTGTAGAAGGGGGGGCATATATCTAAAGGAACATCTGCTTGTTGTTCTTCCTTTTGGGATAGACAATCATGATTCACGATACTATGCGTTCAATAAATTTTGTTTTTGTTTGATTCCATACCTTGCGTTTTTTTCCCTTTTTTCAGCGCCGATTTTTTGTCATTTTTCCCCGTCATAATACCCCCTCATTTAGAATTTCATGTCTCTCAGATGATTTTCTGGTTAGGCGAAACCCACCTGTTGTTTAAATGTTGCACCCGTGTATAATTGTTTGTCTGTAGAAAATAATGCGGCTGTCGGAATATCGAGCATTGAACGAAATGGATCCCCTTTCGACATATAGTATATATATATGACATGTTTCAAGTCAACACAACACTAAGCTTTTTGGTTAAAAACAGTTTCATTCAGCTAGCCATCAAGAGATGTTACTTTGAGAGAAAAGGGACGCCAAGTGACGCCAAGTGAAGTTCTAAGTGTCTCTACCACTTATGTCTAGATGTCAAGTACCGTTCTTAGTTATGAGTTATACTTGAAAGAGTTAATGCTGATCTATAGGGCTATAAAATATAATGATCTGGGATTAGAAGTGTTTTATTTTTGGGCCATCTGTTCGGAGAAATAATTGGGTGTTTTATTTAATACTTGAGGCAATGGAAAATAAAAGTTAAATGTCGTACAGAGAATTTAATTTAAATTTAATTTAATTATTCTTGCATATATATACGTGAAGTTCATTATGTCGCGTCATTATTCTTGAATATACACTGCTTAAGTATTTCATCTAACTGCTTCGAAAGCTCTTTTTACACTTTTCTTTGAAAAATGTCTATTGATGGAAACCTACTTTCCTAATTTAGCTATTTTACTTCCTTAAACACTCTCTAGTGTTAACATATAGATTAATATAAATTATCCAATTTTTTATATTTTAGAAAATATTTATTAATCAATGTAACTTTTTTTAAATCGAGGCTTTAGATTTTTGTGTCGCTGAAAATAATCTCTTACTCTTATTTCAAGTAATTTAGACACGAAAAGGTAAATTTCATGAATTCTCCTTTTGAAACACGATCAAATGCAATCCTCTTCCGTTGAATTATTTTAAATATATAATGTGTTTTTCAATTCCTACTATTAGCTCAAACTCTCTATATATTTGTTTATTTACTAGCTGCATGGCCCGGTGCTGCACGGAGGGCATAACTTTTTGTGAATGGAAATTACATTTTGTCCTTTCGTATTCAGTATTTCTTGGTTTGTGTGTGATTTCTATATTTTGTCCTTAAAATTTCCTTTTTAGAAATTTCTTCTACTTCTTTACCCCGGTGGACGGGTCTGTTTCCCTTCCGCTTAGTCCGGCGTTGAACGGGCTTTTTTGAGTGTAGATTGTAGAGTGTAGCTTCATACCCCGGAAATTTCCGCTTTCCGAAGGCCAGCACTTCTGGGTGTCTTTGTATGCTTAATGTATGTGATTTCTATATTTATGCCATTAAAACTCCCTTTTCTGAAATGTCTTTAGTTTCTCTTCCTTGACTGACAGGTTTCTTTTTCTCATCTTAGCCCGGCGTTGCACGGGCATTTTCGAGCATAAAACTTTTTTTTTTCACAGAAATCTTTCTTCAAATTTCTATTTTCGATTTAAATTTACAGAACTAATCTAGTTTTATCCATAAGAGAACATAAAATGTTTGATTTTAGTATTGAATAATTAATTTAGAAATGAATTATGAAAAACAACGCTACTTTAGCTTTTTAAAAATGTATTAATTCATATTCATTTTTGTTAAATAATGAATTGAAAATTTTTAATGTTAGCTATTGATTCGACAGCTTATTTCTGGATGTTTTATTATTCGATTAAAAATATGAAAAAAAAAAAAGAAAAAAAAACTATTTGAGGAAGCCTAGAAATTTGTTTACATTCACTGCATAAAAAGAGTTCCAAAAAGAAGATAATAGAAATTAATAAAAACATTTCATCTTTACCTTAAGCACTTGTGAACTCTGTGGTTGCTTTAACACAATTAATTTACACTAGCATTTAGCGATTCTTTTCATTGCCTTTTTACGGCTCTCCGAAACGGAAAAGTACTTTTTGAAAAAAAAAAATAGAATTTGTTTGAAAAAAACCACAAAAACCAAGGTTTAAAAAATTACAAAGTTTCATCAATTTTTTTTTTTAAAGAATTAATACAACTTCACTTGGTAGCATTAGGTAATGTAGAAAATGCACCACTTTACAAAAAAGTTTTAAATAATAGCTAGCCACATCTCGGTGCTGCACGGGCTTTTGGGGAATCACATTTTGCCCGGAAAATTCCCCCTTCCTTTTGGTGTCACCACCCGGAGTGGCGTGATTTCTATATTTATCATTAAAATTCCCGAAAATTTTTTTCACTTTCGTTCCGGAAGGTTTGCTTCCTTTTCCTTTAGCCTAAGTTACGGCTTTTACCGAGTGCAAATTTTTTTCCTCGTGGTTTATCCTTTTCCCTTTCCCCTCCACCTTCTGTGAGTATGTATTATCGGGGAATGATGTTAGTGAATCTGTATTTATGCCATTAAAATTTTTTGAAATTATCTCCCCTTTTTTTTATCTAAAATTTTTTTTTCCTCCGTTTAGCCGTAATGCATGTGCTTTTTTAGTGTAATACTGTTTTCAACTCCCCTATGGATAGGTTTTCAAATTTTATTTTCGATTAATGATTTACAAAAACATTTTTTTCTTTAGTTAATACAAAGTATGGTTGATTTGTCGAATCCCCGGCGCTTCCGCGCCAAAGGTTTTCTCGCCCAAAACGATAAAAGCACCAAATCTGGTACCTTCTGTTTTTTTACCAGTGAAAAGTGGGGTTTTTTGGGGAAATTGGGGGATGCGCAGTAGATTTCTTTTTAAATTTTTCAGTTTAACGATATCGCGGCAAATTGGGGCTTACGTAATTCGTTTAAGTTTAATTTTAACCAATGATATTTTCTTGCGCATGGGCAGAAAGATTACTTTAAAATTAACGATTCTTAATTTCTGCACATAACCTTTTATAACGGCCAATGAGGAAACGCTCATTTCTTTTTTTCCGTTTGGGTCAGCTGTCTTCTTTCGGCTTCATTTTCTTCATTTTTGGGGAAATTTTTTTTGCAGGTAATATTTTTTTTTTCTTTCTCCACATAAATTTCAAAAGATTACCATGATGTCCAGCGATCTGTTAGGATTAATTTGAAAATGCATGCAAAAGTATGATGATATTCTGAATGGTTTTGCCCTGTTGCCTGTGTTTTGGAAAAAAAACGGGAGAAGGTGCTGAAAAAAGGGTTTAAATTCTTCATACTTTTCCCGAAATTGGAAACCTATGGAAGAAAAAAAAGAACAGGCAAAAAAATTTAATGATGGTTTTGAATGGCTTTGCAGAAATCAGTCCAGTTTGAAAGAAGAGAATCATCATGTTTCTACGAGTGTAAGGAAAGGGTCTTGGTTTGAAAATGAGCAACATTCATATGTGCACCGTTTTATTAGTGATGCGTAATGGTTGGGAAGGTGCCCTCAGAAATATGCAGTCGCAGACGGTGTTGGTTCACACACGGCTGTCGAATGGTATAATTCGAGGGCAGTGTTTTCAAATGTGAGAGCGCCCCTGGGGTGCGATAACCCTTCAAGGGGGCGCGAGCATATCGAAAATAAAGGTTTAAAAAAATTTTTTACTGGAATAAAAAAAAAAAAATACTTTCTGATATAATAAAAAATACAGATTTACATTGATATGATTTATATATATCATCTGGTAAAAAGGTCATCAAAATAAAAGATTCTACTTTGAACGCTCATTAGCTATCTTTGATCATATAACTAAATAAAAAAATTTTGTTTGCTTTGCTGTAATCCTACGATGAGAATTTTTATTACGTTTCTTTTTTAAATTAAAATATTACTTTTGCTGGCTTTCGAACTTACTGGTATGGTTACCAGCATCCCTTTTAGGGAAGTTGTAAATTATATAATTCTGTTGCGCTTTTCTTTCACAATGTGAAAGAGTTTTTTGATACATTGATAAACATATTGAGCACGGTGAAGGATTAATTGGCCAAGATTTATTTTTATGAGTATACTGAAACATATAATACAAAAATAGATAATTCTGGGAAAACTGTTTATTTGTTACCAATGACCTTGACAGAGAATCCTCTAATATGACAGTCTTAATAGGAGCTAAAATGAATTGATAACATATCTCCTTTTTTGGGAGTGGCAAACGTTTTTTAGAATCTTAAGGTACCTGTTTAGACCGAGTTCCCGGCACGACCACTATTTTTCAAAAATATTTTCTTGAACATGCTGCATTTCCCCCCTATGAATAACTTAGTGGTTTTAATTGTGATGTTGTACGACTGATTATGGTTTATAAATGTAAATGAGCAGAATCTAAAAAAAGAATTGGGCATCTGTGATCTCTCTGAAAGGAAATTGATGTTGATCAAACAAGGGAAACACTTGCTGAAATAATGCATAGAATTCATGTAAGCGAAAGTAAATTTGAGAAAAGCAATAAACATGAAACGAAAGGAAAATTTTCAATAGCTACATTAAGAACTTTATCAAGAAAATATGAAGCCATAACTGTACCGCAAAATGCACTTCACCCTGTCAAAAAACACAAGCAAGGAAAAGTTCAACAGGATATTTGTCGATCATCAAAGGATATTAAAATTAAAAAAAACGTTAAAAAATGTGACATTTTTGTTTGAAAAAACTTTCCGTAATGTTAAAAAAGTGTCTGTGATTTGTGTCCTTTTTAAAGGTCACGCACATTTGGAACAATTTATTCATTTTTATCGATTTTTTCCCCAAATTTTTGAAAGACAAATTAAAAAAATCCTTGAAATAGGTAAGTATTTTTTCCAGTTAAATTATTCACGAAATTCATTTTTATCTTGTATATTGAAAAAAATTTAAAAAAAAAAAAGAAGGGGTGCATCCCCCCCGACCATTAACGTTAGTATCGAGTGCACACCTGACCCCGGGTTTCTCGTTTTTAAATATTAAAAAAAAGAAAATTGTTATTCATTAAATTTTTATATTCTTTTTTATTATAACATTTATTCTAAATCCAATTCTGCGAGGCTTAAAATTACGTTCATTCATAACCGTTTATAATATGAAATTTATTTCAAAAAATTTTTACTTTTGTATAATTGCCTGCCCCTTTGATTTTCTCCTTACAATTAAGCTATTATATCAAGAATAATATATTATCATTTTAAAAGAAATAAACTTGTGTTAAAAGTGGGGACTTTAGCCAGTATAAGAACAAGTTTAATAATTTTCAGTGACTTCCCTGGGGTTTTTTTGCAGAGCAAAGTTTTTCAAAGGAAGGGTAAAAATTGAAATTCACACCAGTTTTTTTTTTTTTTAGCCAGATCTTTTTTTTGTTTCAAAAAAGCCATCCAAAAAAATCTGGATTCACAAAGTTATTTTGTTAAAAAAAGGTAATAATATACGAAATCTTTTGTTTTTGTGCAGAAAATTCGCTCCACCTCTATCCAGAATTCAAAAGGGGGATTTTTCAAAAATTTCCCTTTTAATTTCGTCACTAGATGGGGAAAACTATGAAATCTCTTTTTTGGCAGTTGAGAGCTCTTCAAAGTATTTTTTAAATGGATCCCTAACCCCTAACTTGTATCTTTCCCCGTCTGTGTACTTTTTGATGTTTTATTATCGTCGAATGCTGCTGTGATTTAAAAAAAAATCTTTGATTTTGTTTTCCCCTGCCGTAAATACTTAAAACCGGGAAATTTTAATTAACACGTGAATTATGAAATGTACATTCAAAGAGATTGGTAGCTAAAATTCGGCCAAGCGCTGGGAAACGAAGTACCATTTTTAAAAGTTTTGCGACGTCTTCAGGTTCCCCAAATCACATGAACGTTCGCGAGGATGCCAGATGTAATGGATATGATAAAAAACAACATAGATTGGCTTTTTTAATGACATTTGTACTTTTTGAAATGGGTTTTGGGAAAAAACTTTATTAAATATTTTTTCTAATCTGTTTCAATTTAAAATTTGGAAGAAAAAAAAAAATTAACCCATTATTAAAATATATATATATATAAAAATATATATATAATTTCTTAAAATATATATTCAAGAGTAACATATATTTTAAAACTTATCTTTTTACTGAATTAAGAACAAGTTTAATAAATATTACACCATCTTTTCTTTAGAGCAAATTTTTTAAAGTTTTTAGAAATTGACCCTTTGAGTTTTTTTTATATTTAGTTGATATCTATATTTTTTTTCTTTTAAGCAGCCACCGCATTTTAATATGTTCCAATTTAAAAATCAGAGAAAGGAAAAATAATATAATAATTATCCTATTACTTAATTTTTTTTTTTTTTTAAAAGTAACATATACAAAATTTAATACTTATGTTATTAATTTGTACGGTTTATAATTAAGATCGTGTATTGTAGCTTTAGCGTCAAAGGGCATTATTATTGCATTCAGTATTTTATTAATGTATAAGGGGGGCGCGATAAAAATTGTGATTAAAAAAGGGGGCACCAGTATTGAAAGTTTGAGAAACACTGCTGTAGGGAAGTATGCATACATGTTTTAATTAGAGATAGTTGCAAGATTGGAGGAGAGGATGCGATTGTTTAGGTGGATCAGAGTAAATTTGGGAAAATAAAATATGGTAAAGGAAGACCCGTGAAAGGAAAATGGGTGTTTGGAGGTACTGAAAGAAATTCGAACAAATGTTTTTTCAGAGTGGTTCCATGCCGAACGAAAGAATGTTTGCTTGCTTTCATTAAAGAATGGGTGTTGCCTCGTACCACAATCATTTCGGACTGCTGGGCTTCCTACAATTGCTTGGAAGATGAAGGTTTCCAGCATTTGAAGGTAAACCACAGACTGACGTTTGTGTGTCGGGTAACAACAGGTGCGCATAGTAACAGCATTCAGGGCTCGTGGAGTGGAATCAAACGTTTCCTTGGAAATACGAGTCATCGCACCGAGGATATGTTTGATTCATATCTGCATGAGTTTATGTGGCGAAGGAAAAATTCCCATTTCGTTGAGAAAGAAGTCTTCAAAGCGTTCTTAGCGGATGTGGAGAGTGTCCCCCCTTTGCAACAGGACGTTCCGCCGTAGCAGGGAATAATTACGGATGATGTTCAGCCAAGGACATCCTCTTCATAAACATCGTTTTTTAAGGTAAGTCAAAAAATTTTCATTTTTAAATGCATAATTTTAGCAGCGATTTTTAGTTTCAAAACTTTAAAATAATACGTTTTTGATGATTTCCCTTCCGCCATCGTGAATTTCGCGCTCCGGCGTTGCGTGTTGTGATAGGGTAGCAACTCCGAAACGCAACACGCAAAAACTCGCCAATTTGGCAATTTTTCAAAATTTGGCAGAAAAGCGGCCGATTCGACAATTTCACCCAAAATATTTATTTAAAGCGAAAGGAAAACGTTTCTAATATAATATATTAAAAAACTTATAAGTATATTCATTACTTTTTAACAATAATTGCCTTCTTAGATTTTAAAATAATGAGATTAATTTCAAACATCATTTATCAATCAATCGTTATATACTATTAGCTTAAAAATGTCTCTATAGCCTAATCTAGTTTTATCCGCAAAAACAATATATCATTTATTATTGAATATTTAATTTAGTAATGAATAATGGAGAACAATACTGCTTTAGTTTTTTAAAATACAATATTAATTTGAATCAATTTATTGGAAAATAATGAATTGAAAAACATCTTACCTTTAGCTATCGAAACGATTTCTTATATCTGGATGTTTAAATGTTATAAACTGCAAAAAATAAACCCTCGAAAACAATCTATTAAACGAAAAACACAAAAACATTTAAAATCCATAATTTTTAAGCAAAGTTTTTAATCTTCACTGGGAACACGAGTATTAGTTTGACAGAGCAAATTTATGAAAACAATTAGATATACACAACAAAATTAATCAAGCGATTTCGAGTTTTTAGTTAATATCTTTTCAATCAATTGCAATATCGAAATATAAATTATTTAAACGGCTTTATCGGATTATTTCTGATCTCATGGTGCCTATGGCGAGTTTTTGCGTGGTGCTGTTAGTGAGAAGATAGACGGACATAGATAGATAAATAGATATGTACGAATTTTAATACTGTAGATTTATCTTCGTGGGATTTTCAAACGTTAACAAAATACATTTTAAAGCTCTCAATTGAGCTGAAATTTTATATACATGAGTATTTTGGATGACAACACAGTAATTTAATTATAATTAATAAAAAGTATTTGATTAAAACTAACTTTTCAAAGAATTACAAATACAGCCACGTTGGCATCATTTTTGGCGACTTGTGTCAAAACTTGAAAAGGTTTTTTTCTCGCATTTTAAAGCGCTCATTTGAGCTTAAATTTTCTATAAACTATGGTTTTGGGTAAAAATACGATTATTTAATTATAATTAATTAAAATGAATTGAATGAAACTAATTATTTAAGGAATTACCGATACCGCAACGTTGGTTTCATTTTTGGCGACTTGGGTCAAAACTTTAAAAGATTTTTTTTTCTCACGCTATAAAGCATTCAGTTGAACTGAAATTTTATATGCCCGATTGTTTTGGATGACAATACGATACTTTAATGACAATTAATAAAATTAATTACCACTTAAGGTTGTGATTCTGTCATATGTACATACATATTTATGTTAATTTTAACTGTTTAATAAAAAGTGGCTAAAATAAAATATTTCTATGTTGATATAAGTAGGAATTTTAAAAACATTTTTAAAACATTTAATTTCTAATAGTAAGCATGGAAAAGTTTTCAAAATGCACTTACATAATTCACTGCTACTCGTTGAAATTCAAAGCATGCATCTTTCAGTGATGAATTAGCTCAAAATCGCTTTCGTCACTTAAAAATACAATTTCAATTGATTTATTTTTTGGCACCTCAAAGCAAATGATAAGTCTTAGTGATGACGGTTGGTTGGTCAGTGGCTTGTAAACGTCGTGATATCAGGTATGCATGATCAAAGCTTTTTTTTGGAATTTCTAACTCCTTTCGGAATTGGTATCTATTTCAAGAAAATGCTTTTCTCCGATTTGTTAGAACGCTGGATCCCATCACATATTTTATCCGCTCCTAAAGAGAATGTGGTACTTCTTGTCTATCTTCATAATTTATCCAATTAATTATAATGTCACCGTCATTGACACAGATTTGTCCTCAATCAAGCGCGTGCTGCTAGCTCGTTAAGCGAAAGCAATGAGGTTAATTCATGTGACGTCATAGTCACATGATAGTGAAAGCAACGTGATTCTAGCCAATCAATTCAAAAACTCCTGCGACGTCATAGTCACATGATAAAAACTATCTTGTGTTTCCAACTAATCAGTTCACGCGCTCCGCTGTTGCCAAGTTTTGCTCTTTACTGAAATTTTTCTTAAAAAGTACATATGTATACAAAATGCATTTTATTTAAAAGTATAAGCATAAAATACGACTTTTTTTTTAATTTAAAAAAATCTTTTTGAAGAATTTTTTTGCTTAGCTTTTAAAATCTTTACCCAAATACGAAATTTGAAATTTTATCTGAGTTTTACAAATAGAACAAGTACAATTACTTTAATGTTTGTTTTGAATTCAATGGAAAACACGTGTTTGTTTTTAGCATGGGACTTCATGAATCTAGCCCATTGAACTTGCATTGTGGGAAGATTGTTTATTAGGTATGAACAGAAAAAGTCTTGAAGTTTATATATTTACATTGATAAAAAGTATTACAGTGGCACTAAGGCCGTTGAAATCCATATGCCGCATTAAAAGGATAGCACAAAACACATCGTACAAAAATAAAATCACTTAAAAAAGGACCGCAAAGAAACAGGTTCTACTCTATTGAGAGTTAATTTAAATACTGAAATGCACTGAATGTAATTTTATAACGCTAAATGGCATTGTAAAATTAGTGTTCATATTCAGTATGGACATCACTTCATAACACAAACTTGTCATATAAAATGTTTACAGGTTAAAGTATATATATACAGTAGACTCAAATTTATTTTGAAGTTATAAATAATTCTTTTGAACATTCATTGCCGAATTTTTATTAAAAAAAATACATGACGAAGTGTTTTTTTTTAAAATTTTTAAATGTTCTAAAATGCAGTATATTTAGGCTACCACGTCTTTACTCAAATTGATTGGAAAACAGTGGAAATATTTTTTACAGCGCCATACATTTTCACATAACGGTTAAAAAATGTGAGCAAGTATCGAATCTGAGTGCTTTCTGGAAAGCATTACTAACGACAATGCATGGCTAGGAAAATGTTGAGCCAATGGTTGCACTTTATAAAATATGGTTATGTAAAGAAACAAAATTGTCTGCTCTTTCGATGATGGTTACTTTGCATATTGTGTAATAAAGAATTTAGAAATCCCATTTTTGAAGTGATAAATTCTTTTGGCTCGTTTCGCTGGAGAGTGAACTTGAATGAACGTCACTTTCGGGTTTGTAACACTCATTCGGCCTTTTTTGTCTTTAGTCGTAAATCGTTGTCGGACAAGGTCAGCTACCCCTTCTCCAACACCGTTCCTCTTTGGTCCACGTGACCAAAAGAGGAACGTTTTCACCGAGTTTTTAGTAGTACTCAGTCTTCCTTCTTTTATGCTTATTTAATTAGTTAATCTTCCCACATGTATTTTTTACTCAAGATTTATCAGTAGGAATAACAATAAAGAAAGGTATGATGTTTATATTTTTGTGTAGATTTATTCTTGCGTCATTATTCAATTTCTTCCTTTTTGGTTTTGAGGGCACGGTATAATAAATTCATGCGTTTTGGTAACATATCTAATTATGTATATACTTAAAATATTTTATTTTATATGAGAAAGTAGTGTTTAAATCGGAAATTAGTGTTTTGTTTATTCTTTCAAATCTAAATCATCTTAAATGTATTAAAAAAATTATTAATAACTTAAAGCTGCACACATTTTATAATAATGCATCGTTATTGTTGTTTGCCCAACTGGTCATCTAATAAAGTTGGTAACCATACGTTTCGATTTTTTTGTTTCCAAAAAGATGAACAGTTGATGCAAACTTCAAAGAGACAATCCCTAGGGAATTTAAAAATAAACCAGATGATATTTCAATAGAAGAGTATCAAGTTTTAAAGTACATAGTGGATTATTGCGTTCATAATATAAAATTCGAATGCTACGGTTACAAATATAGATTTTTTGTAGATAAAAAGATCAATTTCGATTCAGAAAATGTGAAAGGAACAAAATATTTCAGACTTCTGGATAGAAGAGGTTTAAAAAAGTTCACAGATATTGTTATGAAAATCATTTCAACGCAACATTTTACTTTTAATTTGTATATCGAAAAGATTCGAGTTAAAATATCTTAAAGTTGATTGCCAATTATCTTGTTTACAAGCATAACAGAAGCGCATCTGGAATCACATGAATTGTGGAAAGTCTTGCATTCGTTTCATTCATCTTCTACGAACTGTAACAAGCCTGCATTTTCATAATTAAAAAATATTCATTACATTCGGAATACATGCTTAAATATTTATTCAAAATAGCACATTGAAGAAATTTTAATGGTGAAGGATAATCGAACAATGAAGGAACAAGTTCGATATAAAGATTTTTTTGGAGGGGTTGCATAGAGAGTTGCAAAATATTCTCCCTTCCCCCACCACTCCAAAACGGCATGAAACGCGGTAGCTTATTCCCCCTCCCCGACCAGTATTCCGCCAAAATGAAGTTCCAGCTTCAACTAAATGCGGCTCCCATCCCCTTTCTACGAAAATGAATGGCTGGATTCTTTCTAAACCTAATAGAAGCATGAAAATGAAACATGTAATATTTTTTTAAAAAAAATGCTGAGAGAGAGAGAGAAATCCTATACACTAAAATTAAACTTAAAATGTAGAAAAGGACAAATTTTTATAGAACTAGAGTAAATAGTATAATTATCATTAGCAATACTGTAGTAAATTTAAGAATAAATGTCTATTTTTTAGATATTTAAATAATTTTGAATCTAAAGTAGTTATAACCTATTTCATCTACCATAAACCTATTATTTCCTTCTTAGAATACAATTAATTCACAAATATCATTCTATATTTAGCAAAAAATATTACTTTATGAGTACAGACATATGAATAAATAATTTTATACTACAATACTAATATCCCCTTGTTTTTTATTCACTTATCTAATCCCTAAAATAACATTAGAAAATTTGAAGTTATCACTTCTATCATAAGTTCATAAGCTCACACTAGTTTTTTTTTTTAAATTTTAATTTGCCTCATCTTCACAAAACATGTAGGCACTCTATAATTAGTAGAGAATCCTTGATTGCATGAAAATAAACAAATATTGGTTTGGTTCCAAATAACGTTTCATCACATCAAACAGATGTACAATGGTTGGCGATTTTTTTGTCTTTTAAAAACCGAAAAGTGTTGACAAGGAAACACTGTGAATTGCTACATTCGCAATTATTGATTTAATCTTCATTTTACTACATGGAACATCTTTAATTAATATTAGTGATTATTTTTATTGACTCAGATAGAAAAGTGGTTTGCCAAATTTAGCTTTATCAAAAAAATTACAAGGTACCTTGCCAATACTCTTCGTAATTCTTCTGTTTGAGTAGTCAAAAAGCAATATTTAATCAATTGAAAGACTTAAAAAATGGTTTGTTTGAATTAATTACAATCGGATATCACAATAGATGGCACGTCTGAATGAAAAATCATTTGAGATGTGCTTCGCTGTTGAATTATAAGTTATGTGCACAAAACAAGATCTAATTGTGAACAAACGCTCGATACTGCTAAATTTAAAACAATTGCTAAAGGAATATTCTATAGAATCATAAAAATTTAGGTTATATTCGAATTAAAATTCAAAATACTAAAAAATTTGAAAATCTTACTTATGAGTACTTTTACATATAAAATTTAACAACCATTACTAAATCCCTTGAATTTACACCACTCCTTAAAAAATTAAGAATCTTGACACTTCCTACTTCAATGAAATCATAAGCAAAAGCCTTGACCGATTTTAAATTTATGTTTTTATTGCGCAACATTAGAAACTCTTAATGTTTAAAAGCTTTGATTCACAGAGAAATGCGCTATTTTTGATGGAATATTTTCATGATTTAAAGAGGTACCTGGTTGCGATTTTTTCAACCCTAATCTGGTTTTCAATGTACACTGTGCAGCTTTGTTGCAAGATTGTTAATTTCATGGAGCCAATGGAGTGGTTGTTAGTGATTATTTGATTGACTCAGTAGAAAGTTGCCAAATTTATTGACTTTTAACTTAAAAAATTAGTTTATTTTTAACAATACTCTAATTTAAAGATAAGTAATAAGGAATTTAAAGTTTAAAATAATATGAGATTAAACTTTATCTTGAGACTTCTTAGTACAGGTGTATCTTCAATCGAATTTGCATGTCTAAATTAAGAGAAGATCAATTTTGGGGATTTTTCTTTACTGGTTTGAAATAAACATTAAAAGTTCAAAACTATGATTAATTTGGAAGATCATTTTTTGGCTAAAGGAATCCAGGAGTCTTAAAAGGAATAATCTTTATTAAAGATAGGGTTTGACTGGAATTTTCCAAACTAATAATTTTAGGAAAGAAATTCTTTTGAATCTCGTTCTACTGGCTTTTCTTTTCATTGGATCAAAAAAGGATTACCTTTGGTTGTGGAAATTGATGGACAACTATGGAAAAATTAGACGTTTTAAACTTCCAAAGGTCATTCGCTTTAACATGAAAGCTTTTCCGTATTGGCTTTACCGTTTTAAACTTTGGGGCATGTGAAGTTGGGAGTATAAAAAGTTTATTGAGAATTCTCCTGAGTATGCGCTCCTTTTCAGCAAGTTAGCAAAATATATATTCGATGAAAACAAAACAGTACTGGTAATAATCTTTTTTTTTAAAAAAGGGGAATTAGAATTATAACGCAACACCACATAAATGCAATTTAAAGTTAAGCTGTGTTCATTATATATATATATAATGAAGAACCATTTCTTTTGCAAGATATATGCGCAATGACGACATACGCAATGCTCTTAAAATTACTAGCTTTAGAACTCATATTCAGAATATTGCAATCCACTTTTTTAACGCTCTACCTGATACCAATAATTCTAATATGCAAAATTTAATTCCTTACACCCCAATGATAATACTAAAAGGCCAAGAAGAATACTTCTTGACTCTTACAACCCTCCTTAATATCTTTTCTAATGCAATAATTTTAATTGCATCTCAGTCTACTATTATTTAACTTTCATAATTTTTAGTCAATATTTTTTCTCTCCTTCTTCCCACTGAAAAAGCGCCTCCCCATGAACTGTATCTCAGCCCCCAGGGCAGCCAATCGGAGTCACTCATCACTGTACCCAGCACCCAATCAGAGAGCAGTCTCTAAGCTCTCACCCAAGTCAAAATTATCACTCAACTTTCAACCCAGATGAAGTACTGAAGCCACGACTCCCGGATTCCATCGCCCAACCAATCGCCGTCATGCCACTAAGCAGAAAGGAAAACCCCACATTCGTCAAGCTCCCCATCATAGACTTATCATGATATGGGTTGAGGACTGTCTTACAGTCCAGATGCCCAAAACACAACGCCCATTCAACGCCCATTCAATTTCTTTTGCGATCCTAAACGGATTGCAAGAATATTTTCTGAGCTGATACTCAATCGGGTTTTGAAGAAGTGCATTTAAAACCTCATTGCTTCTTATTCACATAACGTGAGAAAAAGACAGACAAATTTATATCTATTGAATAAGTGTTCTTGAGTGTTCTCACCAAAATAAAAAAGAACTATTATATCTATCAGCAAAAGGAAGAGCAACAGAATATGTGATGATTGAAGTATAAAACTCTTAACATGCTCTCTTGCTGTCCGTTCCAAACAGAATACATAGTTTTCGAACATAACGTAGGGGGTCGTTGAACTTCCAAAACTTTATCACATTGAAAATATCAAACGGAACTTGACAGTACAATTGATCATGAATAACAACGATGGGTTATCTGGCTGACATACTCTTATAATTCCCACGATAACATAAGCAATTAATAATAATATCGGAAAATATTTTTAATGATCAGAGCCAGACTATTCGATCCTCTTCTTCTGAACATGTCAAATTAGAAATGCTATAAGTATATTCAATTATTCACAATTGTGATGTTAGCTTAGACTCTAGAATCTCTGAGTTTTGAAAGTTATCTATTTCATTTTGTGATTCATCTTAAATTAGTTCCGTGAAGACACAGCATCAAAGAGTATGAATAAAGAGTAAAAAGAAAAAATTAAGGAATATGAGCCAGAAACATGTTCAAGAACAACGTGAACTTAACACATTAAATTAATTTTTAAAAGAATTTCACAATATTAAGATCTCAAAGTCATTCAAAATATTTAGAAGGGCTGTATTATGAGAAAAAAGAATTTTTTTAATAAACTCAGTAAATGTCACTATATTATAACTAAACGAGATGGCAAAATAGAAAAGCAATCGGAAAATAATAAAAAAGTTTGTTCTGACTACCAAATTTTAATTTATTTCCTGTAGAGGACCACCAAGTAATTTTAAAGAAATATTTAGGGTGGATATATCACTGATTAACTTTTTTTTTAGTGCCAACAAAAAGTGGGAATTAATGAATCCGACTACTTTCGACAACCTTTTTACTTAAAAAATGGAAATATGGAGATTATTTGTGATTTTTAGATTTATTTAGAACATTTTAATAAAAAACAGCTAAAATTAAGAAGAGAAAAATAAATTCTCACTACTAAAATGGGTAAAAATTGACATAAAAAGGGCCAGCTCTGTACAAATATTACGCGAACAAATTCTCATTTTTATGTATTACTTAGCAATTCCTTTTTGAAACGACCTTCAAGATAAGAGACATTTTAATTTTTACAAAAACTCAAGCACTTTATCTTAGTTATTACATGAAATTGCTTAAAAAAAACAGAGGTTATTTTCACACAAAGAACTGTAATAAAACAGTGATTCATAAATTTGAATGCTAAAATACTTCTACTGTTATACAAAACATTCACAAAAAGTTTTAGCAAAATATTTTAAAAACTTTTTGCGCAATCGCTGTGCCCGTTTAAGCTTTTCGAAAAAAAACAAACACATTCAGATTAAAATGCATTTTGTAATGCATTTATCTTGTGTCTTATTTACTTTATGGTATGGGGATCCTAATAAAATTCAAAGTAACTCTTTTCTGCGCCTACATACATCTTTCCCAGCATTCCTTTCATATTCAAAATCACTTCTGGAAGGCGTCTTTTCGAATGTTGTTCACTCCACCTCCACGTTCTGCCTTATCTCATCTCTAATCTAAATGAGTGAGTGAGTGAATATTAACGTCGCACTGTTCAGCTACACGAAAGCTTTTGGCGACGGACCACGTAATTTTGAACCATGGTCAAGTGACCTGGACGACACCTGAGATGGCATGCCCCTCTCCTAACTACCACACCACATCAACGGGAGGACGTTTTAGCTCTCGACAGATTTAACGTGCATCGCTGCCCTACACGGCGGGTCTTTAGTGGTATGGGTCTCGAACTCATGACATGCCTGCCATGGTCTCTACTCTGAAAACGGGAATCTTTCAATGACATTTTCGTTTTCTGGAACATCCTGAAGTCGCAAGAAGTCAGGTTCAGCTTTAATAGTGTCCAATAGGTCCTAACAAACAGAAAGGAGTTTTTCTGTTCCTCCAAGCTTAAGAACAAATTTCGCAGAGACTCTGTACATCATCACATACAAAATTGAATGTAGAAAACCTGTACTGATCTCAACTTGTTCAGAAGTTTCTCGCACGGTCAAGCGATGATCTTTTAATAACAGAATTTCCACCTTTTGAACAATAGCAGTATTACTAAGCCATTAGTGGCCTCTGCGATACTTCTGAGCTGAAACCAACGTCCATCAGTCAAATATAACATTGTGGAGTGATTCTCAAGTTGATTTAGGGTAAATTCGCAGCAATCCTAACAAATGGAAGTCATTTGTCTGCAAAAAGGTCACTGAAATTCTACAGTACACTACCCCAACACAGTATCAACATTTCCCTGGAATTCAGAATCTAGCAGAATATCTTTCACGAGGCATTCTTCCAGCTAGGCTTTCTATCTTAGATTTGTGACGGAACGTACCAGAATGCTGAAAGAACTCAAAGACAACTGGCCAAAAATTTATTCATGTGAAGAAGATGTGTCCTTAACAATTACCGAAACACGAAATGTCAAACCTTAATATTTATGCACTACTTCAATTAAACCTACCATAGATGTTCCTCATTTTAGCTCTTACGTAAGAATTATTCGTATAACAACACTTTGCACTACTGAAAATCACAACCACGCATATCTTCAGATTTTACATCGAAAGAATTTGAAAAGCCTAAAAACTATTGGATTCATACATACCAACAGCAATGCTTCGCAGCTGAAATTAACTTCCCCGAAAAATACCAAGTCATTCTCTGCAAAATCTAAGAACTCTCGTTTTAACCCGTTTGTACAAGATAACATATTACGACTAGAGAATTTGCGAATCTAGCAACAGAAACTAAACATTCAATTTTGCTTGAACGGATCTCATCCTTTTGTCCACTTGCTTATTCGTTACACACCCATATGACTTTATCACTTGGTTGTGAGAATAGTTCTCTCTGAACTGCGTTCTAATTTTTGATCTAACGAGGCCGTTGAGTCATAAAAACACTTCACAATTGCTTACCTTGCAAGATTGCTCAAGTGAAATGTGACAAGAAAATTGAAGCACCCTTACCTGCTGAAAGACTTGCACCGTGTAAATCATTCTATACCTCTGGAATAGATTTTGTGGGTCCACTATATGTCCAAGGCAACAATCCTCCTAAGAAGTTCTTCATAGCGCTTCTCACAAGCCCAACTATTCGTGCGCTTCATATTGAGCTAGTATCAGATTTACCACCAATAGATTTCTGATGGTCTTTCGCAGATTCGTGGGTTGACATGGTCTTCCACACACCTTCTCACAGACAATACCACTATGTTCCAAGTCGCAAACAAAGAGTCTCAATTACTCTATAAAATAATCGGTCATCAAAAAATACTCAGCAGTTTTTATGCTGAAAATTATATTAGGTGGAAGAGTTCATTGTACCATGCGCAGCTTGGTGGGGAGTGTGATGGGAAAGGTTGATTGGAATAACTAAACAATGTTTAGGAAAAACTGTGGGATGAGCACTGTTGGACGAAGGGGACCTTTTAACGTGTTGGTAGGAGATGAAACAGCTATCAACAGTAGACTTAGTGTATGAAGAGGGAATTAGGGTAGTACCGAAGAAGACTTGACCCCGGTTCACTTCTAAACTGGTCAAAAATTTACTAAAATTCCTTCGGGTCAAGAATTCACAGAGCAAAAGAATTACAAGAATCTTCGAACACCAACACGATTTGTTAAATCAGTTTTAGAAGAAATGATCGAAAGAATACTCATCACCAAGAAAGAATACTTTCAACAAGTGCGTGCCTATCCAAACTCTTCCAACTCCGGATTGGGGACGTTGTCCTATTGCAAAAAGACGTTACACCCTTACACACCTAGAAAACAGTACGATTGGAGGAGTTAATTTTTGGTCGCGATGAGAAAGTCCGTACTTAAGTGCTGCATACTAATGGACGCATCTTCGCCCAAACTGTACAACTGGTCATCCCCCTGGAGTTAACCAGGTTGGGGAGAATATTGCAAACTTGAATTCCACACACAGGCTGAAGTAATCCCAAACAGGGACGTCATCGTAAATGTTTTATTTATTTCTTATAATAATGATATTTAAAAAAATTATGTCTTGTTGTGAGTGCAACAGTTTTGTTTTTGTACAAAAGAATAATAAATTAAAAGTAAAAAAAAACTTTTTAAAAACAAGCTTTTATTTAAATGCTCTAAAGAGAAAAAATAAACTTTTTCTTTAAAAATTTTTTTACTATCAACTTATAACGCCAATACACAATTTATGATATAAAACTTGTCGAGAAATTTATGTACACGTAATTAAAATTAAAAATTTTAAAAATTAAAATCTCAATCAGATCAAGTGACTTAATTTGCTTGTTTATCTACGCTGATAAATCTCGCGATAAGCTTTTATATCATAAATTGTTTATTGGCGTTATAAGTTGATAGCAAAAAAATTTTTAAAAGAAAAGTTTATTTTATTCTTTTTAGAGCATTTAAATAAAAGCTTGTTTTTAAAAAGTTTTCTTTTACTTTTAATTTATTTTAACTTTTTAGTTATCGCTGGACAGGTTTCACAGTCTGTTCATCTCATTCAACACATCATTGTTGCAAGGTCATTTGCCAGTTAATTTTGAAGTAGTTTTATAACGTATATCGATTCTAAATGATTCCTAGAAAGCTTTTTTACCGGAAACAGACTTTCAGGGAAATGTTGTTGAGACAGTTCATTATGAATATAATAACATAGTAAAATTTGTACCCATAACAGAAGGCAATTAGATTAAAAAATAACCATTGCTAATATTTTAGAACTGGTTTCGACAAAATGAAACAAACGAAGCGGATTTATTGACAATTCTATCCAAAGCATTGACGTTGCTAGTTCTGAGTGGGCCCGTTTCAAAACTCTTTCTGGGCCCTTTCTAAGAAACGAAAGACCTCCTAGCGGTATTTCAGTTACAAATGTGGGAGTCCCTGTAGCTTGGAAGCCCCGTATCATTGATACGGGCTGACACGGCGGTAGCTACACCCCTGGATCGAAGATAATTCTGAAAATCTCTTTTCAGTGAAGAAAGCAAAAATTCATTCTTCAAGATATAGAAAAATGTTTGTACATGGTAAAACAAGTGGAATCTTACCCTTTTTTTTTTCTTTTTTTCAAAAAATTTTACTACCCTCTGCTGGATAAATCAGAAATATTCAAAAGAAATCTTCAATTTTGCTTATGTGACTATCAAGAAAAATATGAGGATTTTCAAAACAAAAGCAAAAAGTCCGTAATGACTGTATATTTAGAACCTGAACCTATCGGAAGTGAAGTGAAAATTGTCGATGAAACACGCTCAAGTTATAAAATAAGGCCAATTAATAGTGATCGGGTGAGTGAGTGAGTGAATATTAACATCACGAGGGCTTTTGGCGACGGACCATAAAATTTTGAACCATGGCCAAGTGACGTGGACAACACCTGTGTGAGCTGGTACCCCACTCTCCTAACTACCACACTAGCGGGAGGACGTTTCATCTCTCGACAGATTTAGCGTGCATCGCAGCCCTACACAGTGGGTCTTTAGTGGTACTGAGCTCGAACTTGTAAGACAAGGCCAGCCCCAATCCGATACCTTTTTATTCTTTGACCACTCGGCTACCGCAGGCATTAATATTATCGAATAAGCGACGATAAGGACTATATTTGTGAGCATAACATTAAGAGTATCTTTTTTTTTTATTTTGATATTTGCAATTGCAATCTATTTAGTTTATATGTTATATCGAATTTTAATTAAGTTTTTTAATAAATGTTTTGGGTGCATATAAAAATGTACAAAACGATACACCCAGAAAAGCAGTTTTTCTCTTTATAAAGCCGAAACCAAGATTTTTGTATGAAGTTGTTTCTCCCATAACGCTTACCAGTACTTAGATGAGTTTTTCCAAATTTCTTGTACTTTTTTAACTGTGGTTGTGTAAAGAAAAATAATTATCTTCTACTTTCGAAATTGATTTATCTACATATTATTTATAAGAGATTTTTGAATTATTATTTTTATTTATGTTAACTTTTCTCCGCGATGCATACAGTTAGTAGTAAGAAGTCAGAAATATTGGTTTCTTTGCAAATAATGGTGCAGAACCGCGACTGGAGGTACAATGACTAGCATATCTTGTTTTAAGCTAGCATTTTTTCTTGTCCAAACTAAAGGGGCCCCAACATGTGTAACTACAGTCCCACTAACAGGGTTCCCATATTTCAAAGGGGCCTAGAATAAATTTTGATACAGGGACCCCTCAGGGCTAGCTACGCCAGTGAGAAAGACAAATGTTCAAATTGCAAAATCGACCAATGGTTGGCGAGATTTTGAAAAATCGTCAATTTGGCGCATTTTTGCATGTGTTTTAGACTAGGAACCCTTTCATAATACGTAATGCAAGAGCGTGAAATTCAAGATGGCGGAAGTGAAATCGTTAAAAAGAAGCTCATTTTTACCCATTTTTGTCTCAATTCCATGCTTTTCCCGAATTTCATATATGCATACGATGATCTTTTCAAACACTCTTCCATACTCCATTCTAAAACAACTTTCTTTCCGAACAAAGGCAACACAGAATATTCAGCATACTTCAATACGCATTCATTGACATTTGCAGCAAACTAATATCATTGGTGGTGATCGTGAGTATCTGTAAGAATTTAAGGCTGTTTTCGCAATTAGTAAGACAGTGTGAACTTAACGCGGAGCATATTTTCGGACATAAATGTTGCTTCAATTTTTATAAAAATATGTGACATTGTAACGCATACATTTGTTTATAATATAGTGTTTTTAAAATTTCAAAATATTTCATAAATAATTAGTTTTTCCTTTTAACATGTAAATGGATAGCTCATTTAACATTTCGGTATAGGTGAAAAAAATACGAAATACATTTTATAATAGAAAAAATGCATCAACTCGGATAAAAATGAGTAGTATGATAAATTACGTGATTCTCTACAGGATAGTGAAGACAGAATATAGTATTAATGTTTGAGTACTTTTTTATTTGAAAAAGTATTCCGAATTTGGGTCCTATTCTTTAATATTACTACAAGACAGCCTTAAATAAAGAAAAAGAAAATTTACCCTCAAAACGAATTCAGATAACAAAACGAAGCCAAGAAACGAGCTATGAACACTCCACGACCTGAAGGTGTTATGGTCAACGACAACTATTCACATTAAAGAAACGGACTGTGCATGCGCAGAAATGGTCATTTCACTGGTCAAAGACAAATATTGAAATTAAAGAAACGTACTGCGCATGCTAGAAATTGCGTCGATCCCATTTCTTCTTCAGTGATATGAAATCAGCTGGGTTACTACATTTATAGCACATTTATCAATTTGGAGAAAAAAAATCTCTGGAACCAATGGCTGATTCTGCAGTCCACTCAGACAATTATTGATAACGAAAACTAGTTAATAGACAGATAAACTTGAAGTCTTAATCGTCAATACGCCATATTGATTTAAGTTAGCGGTAATCTTTGCTGACTGAGTTTGGAGAGAGGGCTGCCACCTTAAATAATGTCTTTGTTCTTGTCCATCTTTCAACATTACGAGATTTGTCGCCAATAGCTCTCGTGTTTTTTTCTGTCTTTAATATTAGTAAACAATCAAAAATCAATTAAAAGACTCTTAAAGTTGGTTTGTTAACAATTAATTTTGATCAGGTGATGTGACAGACGACTTTATACATAGGAAAAATTCAATTTGAGATAGTTCGCAGTAGAATATAAAAATGCGTGGACAAATCAAGGTGTTTACTGTGAACAATTTTCGAATGGTAAAGTAATAAAAAATTAAAATAATTGAGAAAAGAAATATTCTTCAGAGGCACGGGAGATGTTGGTGAAATGTCTCCTAGGTTGGAGTCAATGTAAAATAACAAAAACAAAATTTGAAACTTACCCCAGTTGATTTGACACAAGTCAGAGATGTTTTAAATCCTACCATAATTCCCGAAAATACTCAGGATAAAAACAAGGATCCTAGAACTCCCGGCCCAAAAAACCTTGCAAAACACAAAATTATTCGTTTCTAACTTCTTAGATAAACATTTACTTTTTGTTAGCTTTGAAAAGTCGGAAATATGCAAAAACGAATAAAATATAATTTTAAACATATTAATGCTCAGCGTGATAACGCATGCGCATATGGTTCAAGGGAAGATCGTATCAATATATAACATACGTCTATAACAAGCTAGATAAATATATACAGTGAAAACAAAAAATTACTGGTATTCATGTTTATGTAAAAAGAAAGAATATTTTAAATTGACACTAGAGTAATATTTCTTGAATAAAAATCTCATTTCGGTTTCATTCATTATTAATTGAGAAGTACTACGCAGACCGGGGGTAAAAAAGAACAAAAAAACCTCCGTTTTAAATCTTCATTTTTTATGTATTCTTTTTAACCACCGTCACTCAAATGAAAGTTTCGACTACTGATGGAATCTCATTGGTCGAGAGAGACCTCATGACCTCTCAAATTATTTGCTTACCATTTGAGCTCGGTATTGCTATAAAGTGTGATATACTTTCTTCTTGCTGTCTTCTCTCTTCTGGATTTCGAATTTTCTAAAACGTCTAGTTGAACAATCGATGAAATGTTCTCAATCTTTCCCATCTAAGTAGCTGAAGCTTATCCCAAAACAAAACTGTTTATAAATAAGCGAACAAATGCAAAGAAAAATGTAAGCCATATCTGAGCCTGGTCAAAATTTCCCTACCTGAACCAGGATTAGAGAATGAACATGCGAGGGTGAGAGTAACTTAAGCAAAGCCAAGTTTCTCCTCCGACTGACGGTAGGTTAGTGTTGAGTGGCGTTCATTATTGCTGAATGATGTCTTTTTAGTTTAAAATCAGATTCATAAAAAAAATCTTAACTCAGTTCTCATATGCTTCATTATCCCTTTGAATATTAGATCACTTGAGGAAGTTGTAGTTTTGTTTCTTTTAATGTATCCGAACACATCCGGGGAGTACTTTTTTTTAAAAAAAAAATTAGCATACTAAAGTATTATAAATGATTTTAGGAATCAAAAGCAATAAATACTAACATTTAACTAACTATATTTTTAAAATATTATCTAAATGTTACAAAAATCTCAGTTTTAAAGGAAATTTTAGAAATTATTATTAAAAACTTGGAAGTAATTAGAGAAAAGTGTAAACTAATCTTATATCAATAAAATTATTACTAAAACAAAATAAGTGCGTTTATCTAGAGAATGCACTAAAATTTTAATGCCTTGCTAAACTTCTAGAATTTTAGAGCTGGTCCAAGTAAATATTGTAAGAAATGTGACATTCTTCAGAAGACCATTCATTAAATTAATAGGCTCTAACTTAAAAAATTTTCATACTTTAAGAAATATTTTAGTACATTCTCTGGAAAGTAATATAAATATCAGATTCAAGAAGTTTCATATAAATACATTTATAACATTTTGAGTGATCAGTGAGTGAGTGAGAGTATAAGTGAATATTAACGTCGCACTGTTCAGCTACACGAGGGCTATTTTGAGTGACCAGAATTGCGATGAGGGATTTTGAACAATTTAAATGTCCTCTTCTGGTAAATTAAAGACCCTGTTCCGGTTTTTCTAATTTTATAAAACTAGTTGTAACCTGGCCTCCAGGAAGCAAAGAAGCGAAACAAAGTGCGCTTTGTAGAGGCAAAAGATAGCTCTATTCAATAATCTAAAAAACAAAAAATATGTGTTTTATTTGAATTTGGACATTTTAAGATGTTTAGATACCATAAAAAGTTTTCCCGTTTTACTAGACAATGACATGCACTAGAAATGTTTCGCAAAACTCCCCTTATAATTTGTCAGGACTCAACATTGCAGAAAGAAAAGCAACTGATTCTCTACATTCCATTCGCACGATAAGTATCTGCGCCTGATTGTTCTATGGGTTAAGCAACTTCCTTTCTTCATTTTTTTATGACATCGTGCACACACACACACAATCTTTCTTTTAGATTTTATTATACTAAAAAACTGTAAAGAAAAATATACTCATATACAGTAAGTTACATGATTAATGATTTGTATTTTTCAATCAACTATCCTTTCCAAACTACCACACCATGCCTACGGGGAGCTACAAACCTAAGATTTAATACTTATCATCCTCCGCAACACGAGGGGTGTTCAATGCCACGAGAATTCGAGCCCACAATAAGGCGGCTATGAGTTCGGCCTATAACAAAGATACGTGGCCATCCATGACTTTAAAAGCTCTTTCTTTAATATCTTTCTCGAAGTACATGTGGCCGCGGTAGCTGAGTGGTCAAAGTATCGGATCGTGGCTGGACTTGTCACGCGTTCGAACCGGGCAGCGGTGCACGTTAAATCTGTCGAGAATTGAAACGTCCTCCTGTTGGTGTGGTAGTTAGGAGAGGGTGGTGCCAGTGCAGGTGTCGTCCACGTCCCTTCCCTATGGTTCAAAATTACGTGGTCCGTAGCCCAAAGCCATCTTGTAACCGAACAGTGCGTCGTGAATATTCACTCACTCACTCATTCTAGAAATACATATTTTTTATCAAGCATTACAAACATTTTTTAAGCAATCTCTATGATGAGCTTACTTCAGCTTTGTTTTTTCAAGTTTGTTTTAAAATTAGAGTTTAAACAAGCCCTTTTGCAACTAACTTTCTCTTCATTCAGAGAAATGTAGTACCATAATGCTTTTTAAACTTTTTCTTCCGCCTTCCGTTGTACCTGAATTTATCTTTTCTAAAGTTCTTTATATAAGTAGTTGGCGTTTTCTTTTTATATGCCACATGAATTTGGATTTGGAACCTGTCTCGACCTCTGGATGGCATGGGACAGAGATCATGAATAGATAGGAAAACTATATAATTATTTGCTATATATATATATATATATATATACAGTGGAACTCTATATTACGAACCTTTCACAATTGCGGATTCTCTATACAACGAACTTTTTCCTCGACCCAAAAACATTTCACAATTTTTTGAAGTGATAACTTCTATTGGCGCGATTTGATTGACAGTGAACTTGAATGAACGTCAGACTCTTGAATGTAGCGCTGTTTCGGCTCTTTTCGTCTTCAGTCGGACATACACACCCCTAAAAAGGAAAGGAGGGTCGTTTCCCGTCTCCACTCTGAAACCGGTAGTTTGTACCCCTCCCCCAATAAAAGTAAAAGTAAAGTTACTAGCTTCGATCTAAGTGGTGCTCCCCTCCTCCCCTCTTTCTACGGCATGGGTGGCCAACCCAAATGACTTCGCTGGCTACTTCGGAAAAACTTTACAATCACGTGGGCCGCATATAAAAATATATATCTTTATATAAGATTTGGTTCCATTACAAACATTTTTTGGAGTGAAAATTTAAAACCGACTGATATATTATTGTTTTCATTGTTTTTCATGTATTCAAACATAGATAGAATAATAATAATACTGCAATTGTCAAATAAAGTTTAATTTATTTATTTAGTGACATATCTGTTTCTAAACTCTTTCACTTAGTTTCTGCAAGACGATTTCAATGCATGTTTATTTGCGTATCGTAATTAATGTTGCAGATTTTCATGCATTAAGTTTTAGCATGATTTATGTTTGATAAATTTCAATTTAGAAAAAAAAAAAAAAAGAGATTCGCAGTTACAGAAGCAGCGTGATAAAATAATAACAGTTATGGGATTTAATTTTTACAAATAAATAAATAAATAATCCGCTTTATAAACAAAAAAAAACCTCGCGGGACTCAAAATTATTAAACGCTGGCCACATGCTGCCCCCGGGGCGTGGGTTGGACACCCCTGTTCTAGGTAATGAATGCGAGATACTTTCTAATCCTAGTTGAAGCATGAAAATGAAACATAATATTTTTAAAAAATATGCTTAGAGAGAAAAAGAAATCCTACACTAAAATTAAATATAAAATGTAGAAAAATGACAAATTTCTATAGAACTAAGTAAATATAGTATTATTATCATTAGGAATATTGTGCAGTGATCTTAAGAATAAAAATCAATTTTTGTAAGCGAATTGGAATAGCAATGAACAAATAGTTCTATTAATCACATTACTTAAATATAATCTGAGTCTATAAAGAAAATTAAAACAATTAAAATTTTTAAATAACTAAATTAAGTATATAGGTATTAAGAAAATGTTACACTAAATATTTTAAATACAAGAAAACAAAATATAATTAAGAAGACTTTCTCCTTGCAGCAGCACCAGATATATTTGTACAAAACTGCCAAAAAAGACAAAAAAGAGCTACCAGAAGATTTATATACCAAAGATTAGTTGATATAAATCTTCTGATTAAATCCCTTTTTAAAGGTTTTGACCTAGATTCCTCACTTCCCAATCAACTAACAGTCTTACTATTCCTTTGCTTAAATAAATTCATGGATAGAATTGATTATTGTGTTAAATTACAACCAAAATTCACAAAGCCGGATCATGACTTCTGAACAAATTTCCTATGATTTTAAGTGGGAATATTAAAGTAGAGTTTTTTCAAAAGACAAATCAAAACCTTGAATTGATTTTTTAAAATCAAAATTCAATTTAATTATGTCAAATGATCCGAATGAAGCACGAGAAAGTACGGAACAACGCTGGAACATGTTTTTCTTAGATATTTAAATAAAATTTAGATATTTAATAAAATTAATGTCCCTTACTGACTCACATGAGTTTGAAATTTAATCAGTTGAGGATGAATCAGTTATTCCTCTAATGTTGCTACTAAGAGATAAATATTAATGTACTATATAAATACTTGAAAATTTATTTGCTGTTGAAGTAACAATTACGTACGTTAAAAATATTAATTATTATATTTAAGAGATTTTACTTGTATAACCGATTTCTTGTTTATGGAGTTGCTATATTAAAGTTGCATAAATATAAATAAATATTAATGTAAGAATCTGACGCGAAAGTTTAGTTAAGAAAAATAATGAATAAAAAAAGTTGCGAGATTGCTTAGAAATATCTCCCAAAAACAGTTTGGTGGTTCATTCCGTTCTTCAAATTACTAATTCAATTAAATAGCTCATAATAAAGACAAGTAACCGAAATTTTTTTTAAAAAAATGAAATACATAAATATTGTTAAATATTAATACTTATATATACCGTAAAATCCGGCGTATAACGCGTACTTTTAACACAAAAACAAGAACGAAATTTAAAGGTGAGCGTTATACGTCGGATATATATATAAAAAAAAGATGATAAAAAATTAGCCTTCTACTTAGATCGGAATACTGTTTATTTAAAAGAAATGATATACTTAATGAAAATAAAGGGTTGTAGTTCTAGAAGTATACTATTTTTTCAAACACCTAAGATAATACCTCGAATAAACGATTTCAAAACATAATAGCATTGTATACGTATCTTTCAAGTTCCTTCGTAAAAAAGGGGGTGCGCGTTATACGGCGAATATACCTAAAATTAAAAAATGCAGCTTGAAAGTATAGAGAGGTGAGAGTTATACATCAGATTTTACGGTACGTTATCCACATAAACTGATTTGACAAAAAATTGTGCAAGGTTTTACTCTTTCCCACGATAAGCTGAAAAAATTCTCGACTCTTCGTGGGTGTTACTTTTCTCTTAATACACGCTTGTCTCCACGGGGGAAAAAAAAACCTCTGTTGGTTTTTAAAAGAACAATCGCAAATTGCCCAGCAGGATCAGCAAAATTTATAGCCGAGGTTGAAACCCTAGTCCAGTAAAAATAGTTTTCGGGATTTTTTAAGCCCGGTTTCCTCCAAATTAAATTGAAATTTAACCCCCTTTTTTGGGGGCAGTAAAAAATTTTTTCAAGATAAGAGTCTCGTATCCCTGTGGGCCATGATTCCAAAACAAATCCCCAGAAAAAAAATTTTTTTTTTTAAGAGATAAATGACAAATTTTAAAGCAATGGCAATTTTAAATTGTCAAAAAAAATTTGTTCCACGTTTTTTCCCCAATTTTAAAAAAAATTTTGTAACCACCCAAAATTTTTTTCGTTGGCCCAAATTGGTTCAAACGCCGCCCTAAAATTTGCCGTCCTGAACATGGGTCCGGTTTGACCGGCCCTACAGGACGCCCCTGGCAAATTGCAGTCCCAAAATTCTTGAAATTAAAAAAATAATTCATTTCAAACTCCTTAGCTAAACATTTTTTTTCTGTTAGCAATGAAAATCTGAAAACAATTAATGCTAATAACAGATATTGTTAAATATATTAATGTTCAGCCTAATAACGAATGAGCATGTCTTTCAGGGAACATCGCAGCAAGAGATTCCATACGTCTTGACGGATGATTGAGGATGATTTTGTGAAGAGGTACCTAGACTGGCAAAAGTCTTAAACCCCTCTTTCGGGTTTTCAAATGTTGGGGGGCATTTTTTTGGGGGGAGGGGGGCTTTTAGGAGGGAAACCAAAGAGTGGTGCTGTGGAGGGGGGGCTTTGATTTTGAAGGAGCTTTAAACGACTAGTTTTGACTTTCGAAGAATTATTCATTTTTTTAATTTTTAAAAAAGACAACTATTATAAAGAGAAAAAAATTAGGGGGGAATTTAAAGGTTAAAATTAAGAAAACATCCATGGGGCTTCTGTAGTAGGGGGTTTTTTCCGTCCGAATTTGCATTTTTAAATTTAGAGAAAAGATGAGAATTTTGGGTTTTTTTCATAGGTTTTGAAATACTTAAAAAGTTCCAAAATTTTTAAAGTCAGATATCATTTTCTTGGTAAGAACCAATGGGGAGCTTTTTTTGTTATATTTTTTTTTTCTTTATTAGTGGGGTTTGACGGGGGATTTTCCATACAATTTAAAAAAAGAAACCTTCTTTAACCTTTTAAAAGAAATTTTTTCTTTTGGTCAAAAAAGGGGGGACCTTTTTTGGTTTGGGGGAATTTTGGGGAATTTTGTATAAATGCCGGGTAGCCCTCGCATTTAAATAAAAAGGGGGTTTTCCGTCTTTTTTTGATTTGGCAGTTTTCGCGTCTTTACCGCTTTTTAAAACATCTGGTATGGGCAGTTCGCGGAGATAAAAAAGTTATTACAGTTGAAACAGGGTTTTCTCTTAGGGTAACCATAAACTTTCACTTGTAAGTAACCTAATTTTTTAAATCAAATATTTTGCTATTTTTGGGGTTTCTCGGGGAAGAAAAAAAATAGGGTTTTTTGTTTTTTTTTCGAGATAAGTCCCGGCCAATTACAAAAACCTTCTTCACTAAATCGTTTGGATATTTCGATTTTAGAAAAACCCTGGGAGACCTTTTTTACAGTTTTTATCGGTTTGTCGGGGTTTATTTAAATTTTCAAATTCAATTTTTATCCGCCAAGAAGGGGATAAGAGTTCGATATTCTTCAAAAATCATTTTAAAAAATTTTAATCAACCCCGGCAGTTCTATTGGAACTTTTGGGAATTTTCGAAAATTAATTTAATTTGATCGCGGAAATTTTTTGATTTTGAGACAGGTGGGGAAGTTTAGTCGAGGGAGTAACACACGAATTTACATTATTGTTAGTCGGGAGTGGATGTTTGAATCCTTTATAAGTCCGAAAAATTTTTTCTTTTATGGGATCCTTTATACGGGGAAAGGGGCCTTTGGCCGTTTTTTAGGAAAGATAAACTTTTTACGTGGATTCCTTTTTTTTTTTTTGGCTTTTTTTAATAACTTTTCTTTAACTTTACACTGGGTTTTTTCATCCGAAATGGGATCTTTAAAATTAAATTTTCTTCAACTACCAAGGTAGGGGGAATTTTTATGCTCAGAACCCGTCCCAGGCGGGGAGGGTTTTGCTCACTTACCATTTCCTCCTTTTCATAGCCATGGCTTGAGTGTCATCCGGTGATTTCGGAAAAGGGAATTCCTGTGAGTAGGTGAACTTCAGGTTTTCATCGAGAAGTAGGAAGGGCTGAGATACCATTGACTGTATTTGTTTTTCGCAGGCAGCTTTCGCTTTTAGTCAGCGAAAATTCCAAATTTCCGCTATAATCACCATGATCGTCGATCCAAACGCGGAGCCAATAATCGTGGTTTCCACAATTACCCCATACGTCTTAAAAGTCAATTAAATATATTTACAGTGAAAAAAAAAATTTTGGTATTCATGTTTATAAAAAGGAGGAGGTTTTAAATTGCCAGAGTATTTTTTCTTGAAAAAAAATATCTTTTCGGTTCCATTCATCTTAATTGAGCGATTATGCAGAAAGAGTTTAGAAAAAAACAACCGCTATTTTAAATATTTATTTTCTAGCTTTTTTTTAACCACGATCACAAATGAGAGTTTCAGCTACGATGGAATCCCATTGGTCAAAAAAAACTGTGACCTCCAAATTAGTTTACCATTTGAGAGGGTGTTGTATAAAGTAAGATTTGTTTCTTTTTTGCTGTCTTTCTGATTTGAATAATCTAAATAAACGTCTTGTTAAAAAAAACGCCGAAATGTTCTCAATCTTATAATCTATAGCTGAAGCTTTTCCCAAAAAAAACCTTTTTTGTGAAGCGACAAAGGCAAAGAAAAAAAGTCAAATGTTAGCTGGGAAAAATTTCCAATTTTAAACCCGGATTATTGAATGAACATGCAGGGGGAGAGGAACTGGAAAAGGTAGTTTCTTTCCTCCGGCTGTCGGGGCCATAGTAGTTAATGCTTAGGTTAATGTTGAGGGTTTAATTTTTGCTAATGTTTTTCTTTTTAGTTTAAATCAGATTCACAAAAAAAAATTTGAACCAGTTTCCATATGCTTTTTTATTCCTTTGAACATTAAAAGGAAGTTGAGGTTTTGTTCTTTTTCGGTATCCGAACACGTTGGAGTATTTTGAAAAGAAAAATAAAACTAAAGCAATATAAATGCTTTTAGGGAAAAACCCGCAATAAATACTAACATTTAACAACCATATTTTAAAAAAAAATCTAAATTTTAAAACCAGTTTTAAATGAAATTTTTAAGTTTTTAAGAAAAAAATTTGAAGTAATTTGGGGAAAAGATTAAATAAACTTATTTCAATAAAAAAAATTGAAAAAAAATTAAATGCGTTTATCTGGGGAATGCACTAAAGTTATATAAGTTTTTTTACCTTCAAAATTTTGACCTGGTCAAGTAAATATTAAAAGAAATGAAAATGGTTTAGAATTTAAATAAAAGGCTAAACCAAAAATATTTACCGAAATATTTTAGTACTTCTCTGGAATGTAATATAAAAAAACAGGTTCTAAAAGTTTCATACAAATACATTTATAAAATTTTTAGTTACAGAATCGCCATGATAGCTTTTGAACAATTTAAATGCCCACTTTGGGTTTTTTTTACCAAATTCCGGGTTTTTTAAATTTATAAAACTGAGGTAACCTGGCCTCTAAAGCGTAGAAGCGAAAAAAAGTGTGTTTTGTAGAGGCAAAAATACTTATTCAAAAACTAAAAAAAAAATATTTGTTTATTTGAATTTGATCATTTTTTAAAAGTTTGATACCTTAAAAAATTTTCCCTTTTACGAAATGATGTCCTAGAAATTTACAAAATTTTTTAATTTGCCAGTACCAAAATTACAGAAAGAAATGAAAAGCTTCTTTCATCGAATTCCTGATAAGTATTTGCCTCATTTTTCTATGGGCCAAGCAACTTTCTGTCTCTGCATTTTGAATACATCGTGCACCCTTTTTTTTGATTTTATTGTACTAATTTAAAAAAATACAGAAAGTGTTGTTACGGATTAATGATTTTACTTCAATCAACCCCAAACACCAAACCATGAAAGGAGGGCCTTTAGATAATAATTTAATGTTTATAGGCCCCCGAACACGAGGGATCTTCAAAGCCACCAGCATTCGATTCCACAATAAGCCGCCTGGGGAACCCCTTTAACAAAGAGGATAACGTCCACCATAGATTGAAGAAGGCTTGGGTTTTTTTTCAAAATGCATATTTTCATCAAAATCAAAAATCTTTGAAGCAAACTCTGGGTGTTTAACTTTCAGCTTTGGGGTTTTTTTTTCAAGTTTTTTTTTTTAAAAATTTGAGTTTAAACACACAAGCCCATTTGCAAATGAATTAATTTTTCCAAAATGTTACCAAAAACTTTTAAAATTTTCCCCACCTTTCATTGAACCTGAATTTTCCTTTTCAAAAAATGTTATATAAGTAGTTTGTGTTTTTTTTTGATGCCAAAGAATTTGATTTTTTTGCTACGAGCAGGAACAGAGATCATGTACAGACCGAAAAAATATAAAATTTTTTTATATGTATATAAATATACATACACAGTCGAACTTTTATATTAAACCTTTCACAAGGGGATGTTCTATTTAACAAACCCTTTTTCCGGGAACCAAGAAATTTCACTTTTTTTTTAGTAAAATCACCCCCCAAGAGGAATTTCATTTTCTATATGGAATTTTTTTCCCTGTGAATATTTTTTTTCTGCTTTTTTTAAAGTATATCTATTTTTTTTTTCCCCCTTTTCGCACTTTTCCCCCATTGGATAGAACGGTTTAATGGTTAAATGGTCGGGGAGCAACAGAATTTGAGCGTTTCACCCCAGACATGTAGCTTCAACCCCCATTGTCTAGTTCACGGGAAACATTTTCGATTTTTCCCTTTTAATTTCAGCAGTTGTCCCGTGTCCCCGTGTATTTGAATTATTCTCCGTTCACTTACAGTGTTAAGTCGACCGTTTTTATTTTTAAAAATTTTAAAAAGGGAAAAAAAATTGAATTTTTTTCATAAAGTGATTAAAATGTCAAGAACTTTTTTTTGCTATTTTTTTTTCCTTTTTTTTTTGATTTTTGATGTAAAATAAAGAAAATATATTAACTTAAAAGGCAAAATCAATTTTTAAAAATATATAGTGCTTAAAATCAAGGATCCAAACACTGCAAGCCTAAAATTTGCAAAAAACAAAACTATTCCTTTCTATTATAACCCCTTAGCTAACCTTTTAAATTTTGAAAAGTTGAAAATTTAAAAACATGATGAGGAAAAGATAATGTTAAATATATTAATACTGAGCCTGATAAGGTATAGATATTTTTCAAAGACCAGAAGTATGTGTCTTAAAAAAAAAGTGATAAATATATTTACAGGAAAAAAAAAAAAAACTGGTATTCATGTTTATAAAAAAAAGGGGGAGTATTTTAAATTGTCACTAGTATATCTTCTTGAATAAAAAAAATCTTTTTCGGTTCCATTCATCGTTAATTGAGCCCGTACTATGCAGAAAGAGCTTAGAAAACACAACCCCCATTTTAAAATTTATTTTCTAGCTATTCTTTTTAACCACGATCGCTGAAATGAGAGTTTCAGCACTGATAATCCCATTTATCAAAGAAACCCCCGTACTCTAAATTTTTGCTTTCCATTTGAGAGGGTGGTATAAAGTAAGATTTAGTTTCTTTTGGTCTTTTTTCTGATTTGAATAATCTAAATAAATCGTCTTTTTAAAAAAACGCCGAAATGTTCTCAATCTATACATCTATAGCTGGAAGCTTATCCCAAAAACAAAAACTGTTTGTAAGTAAGCGTACAAAGGCAAGAAAAATGTAAGCTAAATGTTAGCCTGAAAATTTCCCCTACATGAACCAGGATTATTGAATGAATATGCGAGGGCGAGAGGAACTTCTGTGAAAAGTGTAGTTTCTTTCCTCTCCGGCTGTCGGTCCAAAGTTAGTAGTTAATGCTTAGGCTAATGCTGGAGTGGTTTCTTACTATTGCTGCTGAATGCTTTTTCTTCTTAGTTTAAAATCAGATTCACAAAAAAAAATTCTTGAATCTTCAGTTTGCGATGTCTTCATCCTGGTGATGTGACTATGTTCACAGGATCCAGCAAGCTAGAGGCAGGGATTATCTAAATGATGAGACATATTGGATTCTTAATACAACTTTATTAAGAATAACTTATATTACTTAATTCTAATTGACAACTTTCTTGAAGCGAGAGTGCTAACACCCAATTAAACCTTTTATATTCAAGCCAGATCCGCACAACTAGATCTTTTATCTTAATTATAATAAATTAACTGATTAATCTAACTTCCTATACAAAATATTACCTTTTGCAGAGTCTCCTTCCTTCATCAATTGAGGAAATAATTTTATAACTTAATTCTAGCTGCGAAGATTCAGACTTTTATAATTTAATTTATATGTGAACGTATCTTTCTTCCAGAGCTATATAGGACATCTAACTCTTGATCCGAATGATTCCACAATTGCTATTCAAATCCCAGCGCTCTTATCATCAAAGCTTCTATCCTTTTTAAAGTATATCTCATTTAAGACATTTGATCCGTTTTATTCCTTGGTATTGGGTTTGAAAAGGTTTTGCCATTAATCGTGGGCTGCCAAAGAACTTCTAGGAGTTATGTTAGAAATAGGCTAATGCTGAGAGACGTGCCTCACAAATTGCCATTAAGTATGCTTTGTTATTCCTTTGGAATACTAGGCAAATTTGAGGGAAGTTGAGAGGTTTTGTTCTTTTTTACGGTATCCGAACACGTTCGAGTACTTTTTGAAAAGAAAATACCATACTAAAGTAATATAAATGTTTTAGGAATCAATAGTAATAAATACTTCAACATTTAACTAACCATATTTTTAAAAAATAGTATCTAAATTTTAAAAACTTAGTTTTAAATGAAATTTTAGAAGTTATTATGAAAACTTCGAAGTACCTTTAGAGAAAAGATTTAAACTAAACTTATTTCAATAAAATATTAGTAAAACAAATTAAAATAAGTGTTACCGGAGAATGCAATAAAGTTATATAATGCTTTCAACTCTCAAGAATTTGTAGACCTGGTCAAGTAAATATTAAAAGAAATGAATAATAGGTTTTAGAATTTAAATAATAGGCTATAAATCTCCAAAAATATTCATAATTTTAAGAAATATTTTTTAGTACATTCTCTGAATGTATTATAAAATTGTGGTTCTAAAAGTTTCCATATAAATACATTTATAACAATTTGATTTACCGTGAACTACCATGATAGCTTTTGAACAATTTAAATGTGCCCACTTCTGTAAATTTATGACTACATTCCGGATTTTCTAAATTTTATAAAACTGGAGTGTGTAACCTACCTCAGGCAAGCGTAGAAGCTGAAACAAAGTGTGTTTTGTAGAGGCAAAAAATAGCTCTATTCAAAAACTAAAAACAAAAATATTTGCTCATTTGAATTTGATCATTTTTAAATGTTTGGATACCTTAAAAGTTTTCCTTGCCTTTACTAGAAAAAATGATGCGCAATCTAGAAATTTCCTACAAAATTCCTTTTAATTCTGCTAGTACTCAACATTACAGAAAAGAAATGCAAATGCTTCTCTCAAGCATCGAATCTTCGCCTGATAAGTATTTGCGTCTCCCCATTCTATGGGCCAAGCAACTTCTGTCTCTGCATTTTGCATACATCGTGCAATCTTTCTTTTTAGATTTTATTAAAAATTACTAAAAAAAATATATACAGAAAGTGTGTTACGTGATTAATGATTTGTATTCTCTCAATCAACTACCCTTTCAAAACTAATAAACTACGCCAAAAGGAGGGAGCTTCAGACCTAATAATTCTAATGTTTATAGGCCCTCTCCTGAATAATGAGGATCTTCAAAGCCACTACAGCGGCCTGATTCCACAATAAGCCGCCTGAGAATCTGGTGACAACAAAGAGGATAACGTACACCTATAGATTGAAGAAGGTTTCTTTGGTAATATTTTTGCTAAAGTGCATATTTTTCATCAAACATCGAAAACATCTTTGAAGCAAACTCTGTGATAAGTTTAACTTCCCTTTTCAGCTTGGGGTTGTTTTTTTTCAAGTTTGTTTTAAAATTAGAGCTTAAACACACAAGCTCCATTTGCAAATGAATTATATCTCTATTCGATGAAATGTAATACCAATAAACTTTTTAAAATTTCTACCAATTTTCTTACGGAACCTTGAATTTGCCTTTTCTAAAAATCTGTTCATATAAGTAGTTTGTATTTTTAGATGCCACAAGAATTTGATTTACTCTCTGGCTACGAGCAGGAAATAGAGACTGTGTACACTGAAAACTATAAGCTATTTTATATGTATAAAATATACATACACAGTCGAACTTTTATATTACGAACCTTCTACAATTGCGGATGTTCTATTTAACGTGAACCTTTCCTGGAACCAAGAATAAATATTTCACATTTTTTTGTAGTAAAATCACTTCCTAAGAGCTAATTTCATTTTCTATATATGAATATTTTTCCTGTAATCCATTTTTTCTCGCTATTTTTAAAGTATATCTAGTCATTTTGTGTTTTTCTCCTTTTCTAATACTTCCCATGGTGGTGGTTACAGTTATTGAACTGGTTTTAATAGGTGCCTAAAATGGTCGGGATACCAGAATTCTGAGCGTTTCATCCCAGACATGTAGCTTTCAACCCCCATTGTCTAGGTTCACTGGAAACATCTTCTGATATTTCCTTTTTAATTTGTGTACAGTTGTCCCGTGTCCTCGTGTATTTGAAATATTCTCCGTTCACTTACAGTGCTGGAGCAGTCGCACTGTTCTTGTGGGTTTGAGAAAAATTCTAAAAAAGGAAAAATTGAATTCTTCATAAAGTGATTAAAGATGTCAAGAAACTTTGCTATTTTCTTCCTTTCTTCTTTTCTGATTTTTGATAAAATATAAGAAAATATACTATTAACTTAAAAAAGGCGCGTTAATAATCAATTTTTAAAATACATAGTGCTTAAAAGCAAGGATCCAAACACTGCAAGCCTAAAATTCTTGCAAAACACAAAACTATTCGCTTCTATATAACTCCTTAGCTAACCATTTAATTTGTATTAATGTTGAAAATTTGAAAACTATATAGATGGGGAAAATCGATAATAAAAGAATATATAAATACTCAGCCCTGATATACATGAGCATATTTTCAAAGACTGTGTTATAGTATAAGTGTCTTCAAAAAAGTCAGATAAATATATTTACAGTCAAACAAAAAATAAACTGGTATTCACGTTTATACAAAGGAGGAGTATTTTAAATTGTCACTAGAGTATATCTTCTTGAATAAAAAATAATATCTTTCGGTTCCATCTATCTTTAATTGAGCTGTACTATGCAGAATAGAGTTTTAGAAAAAACACAACCTGCTATTTTAAATATTTATTTTCTAGCTATTCTTTTTTAACCACGATCACTGAAAATGAGAGTTTCTTAGCTACTGGATGGAATCCCATTGATCAAAGAAACCTCTCGTGACCTCAAATCTATTTCCTGTTTACCATTTGAGAGGGTGTTGCTATAAAGTAAGATTTAGTTTCTTCTTGCTGTCTTCTCTTCTGGATTTGAATAATCTAAATAAATCGTCTTGTTAAAAATCGCCGAAATCGTTCTCAATCTTATACATCTAAGTAGCTGAAACTTATTTCCCTTAAAACAAAACTGTTTGTAAGTAAGCGTACAAAGGCAAAGAAAAATGTAAGCTTAAAATGTTAGCCTATTAAAATTTCCCGGCTTTGAAATCCAGGTGTGATTATTGAATGAATATATGAGGGTGAGAGGAACTGGTAGTATGTATTTCTTTTCCTCCGGCTGTCGGTCCAGTTAGTAGTTAATGCTTAGGTTAAATGCTGAGGTACTTTCGTTATTGCTGAATGTTTTTCTTCTTAGTTTTAAAATCAGACTCAAAATCTCTGAACTCCAGTTGCCATATGCTTTGTTATTCCTTTGAACATTGTGGCAACTTGAGTGAAGCTTTTCGAGGTTTTGTTCTTTTACGGTATCCGGAACACGTTCCGAGTAATTTTTGAAAAGAAAAATACCATAATAAAGCAATAAGTAAAACGCGTTTTTAGGAATCAATAGCAATAAATACTAACATTTAACTAACCATATTTTTAAAAAAATATTATCTAAATTTTAAAACCCTTAAATTTCAAAATGAAATTTTTAGAAGTTAGTTATGAAAAACTTGAAGTAATTAGAGAAAAGACTAAATCAACTTATTTCATTAAAAATATTAGCAAAACAAATTAAATGCGTTTATCTGGAGAATGCAATTTAAAGTTATATAATGCTTTCTTCAACTTCTGCTAAGAATTTTAGACCTTGGTCGTATAAATATTAAAAGAAATGAATAATAGGCTTTAGAATTTAAATAATAGGCTATAACTCAAAAATATTCATACCTTAAGAAATATTTTAGTACATTCTCTGGAATGTAATATAAAAATCAGGTTCTAAAAGTTTCATACAAATACATTTATAACAATTTGAGTTATCAGAATCGCCATGATAGCTTTTGAACAATTTAAATGCCCACTTCTGGTAAATTTATGACCAAATTCCGGATTTTCTAAATTTATAAAACTGAGTGTAACCTGGCCTCTAGCAAGCGTAGAAGCGAAACAAAGTGTGTTTTGTAGAGGCAAAAAATAGCTCTATTCAAAAAACTAAAAAACAAAAAATATTTGTTTCATTTGAATTTGATCATTTTAAATGTTTGATACCTTAAAAGTTTTCCGTTTTACTAGAAAATGATGTGCACTAGAAATTTCACAAAATTCCCTTTTTTAATTTGCCAGAAACTCAACATTACAGAAAGAAATGCAAATGCTTCTCTACATCGAATTCGCTCGATAAGTATTTGCGTCTCATTCTTCTATGGGCCAAGCAACTTTCTGTCTCTGCATTTTTGAATACATCGTGCAATCTTTCTTTTAGATTTTATTGTACTAATAAAAACATATACAGAAAGAAAAACATATACTCCCCTTATAATTTGTCAGGACTCAACATTGCAGAAAGAAAAGCAAATGATTCTCTACATCCCATTCGCACAATAAGTATCTGCGCCTGATTGTTCTATGGGTTTAGCCAGTGTTTCTCAAACTTTCAATACTGTCGCCCCCCTTTTCAATCACACTTTTTATCGCGCCCCCCTTATACATTAATAAATTACTGAATACAATAATAATGCCCTTTGACGCTAAATCTACAATACACGATCTTAATTATAAACCGTACAAATTAATAACATAAGTATTAAATTTTGTATATGTTACTTTTAAGCAAAAAAATTAAGTAATAGAATAATTATTATGTTATTTTTCCTTTCTCTGATTTTTAAATTGGAACATATTGCAAAATGCAGTGGCTGCTTAGAAGACAAAATATAGATATCAGCTAAATATAGAAAAAGAACTCAGAGGGTCAATTTCTAAAAAACTTTGAAAAACCTTGCTCTGCAAGACAAGCCCATGGAAGTCGTTAATACTTATTAAACTTGTTCTTGATTCAGTATTAATAAGATAAGTATTAATTTTTTTTATATTTATTACTCTTAAGTAATATATATTTGAAGTAAATTATATATATATATATATATATATATATTTTAATAATAATTAATTATTTTATTTTTCTCTCTCTAATTTTTAAATTGAAACAATTGAGAAATAATATTTAATTAAAGATTTATTTCCTTAAGATCCATTTCAAAAGTACAAATGTCATTTTAAAAAATAGCCTAATCTATGTTTGCTATTTATCATATCCATTTCATCTGGCATCCCTGCGAACCTAATAGAGTCTAGGGTAACCTAACAGACGTCTGCACAAAACAAATTAAAAATGTTGTATTGTACAATTTCTAGTCAGTCTTGACCAATCGATTAGCTACCGAATCTCTCTTTAATGTACATTTCATAATTCACGCGTTAATTATAATTCATGGTATTGTATTTACGGCACTGGATTAAAAAAAAAATCATAGATATATTTTTAAATCACAGCAAACTTTCGACGATAATAAAGATCAACAAAACAAGAGAGGGCAAATTGATAGCAAGTTACGAATGGGTTGGGGATCCATTTAAAAAATACTCAGAAGGGCTCTCAACTGCCAAAAAAAACTTCATAGATTTCCATCCAGTACGAAATTTAAAAAGGGCAATTTTTGTAATAAACCCCTTTTGAATTTGATAGAGGTGGATGCTGAATTTTCTGCACTGAAAACAAAAGCATTTCGTATACTATTGCCATTTTTAAACATCCTTTTTTGAATCCGGATTTTTTTGGATGGCTACTTTTAAAAAAAAATTAGATCTGAGCTAAAAATCAAAAATAACTCTGAGTGTCAAAACTAATTTTTGCCTTCCTTTGAAAAAAAATTTGTTGGAAAGACAAACCCCTGGAAGTCACTGATAATTATTAAACTTGTTCGAACTGGCTGAAATACCCACCTAACACAGTTTATTTTTTTAAAAAAAGATAAATATATTCTTGATATAATAGCTTAATTGTAAGGAGAGTAAAACCAAGTGCATGACAATGTATACAAAAAAGTAAAAAGATTTATTGAAATGAATTAATTATAAACGGTTTTTAATGAACTGTAATTTTAGCCTCGCAAATTAATTTGAAAAGTTAAGTAATAAAAAAAATTCAAATTCTAATGAATAAAAATTTTTTTTTTTTAATATTTGGAAAAGCCCGGGGTCAGGTGTGCACTCGATACTAACGTTAATGGTCCGGGGGGAATGCATCCCAATTCTTTTTTTTTAATTATTTTCAATATACAAGATAAAATCACAATTTCAGTGAATAATTTAACTAAGAGAAAATATACTTACCTATTTGGATTTTTCTATTTGTCTTTTATAATTTGAGAAAATATCCAAAAAACTGAACTAAATTGTTCCAAATTTCGGACCTTAATAAAGGACACAAATCCGACACTTTTGCTAACATTACAGGTATTTGCAAGCAAAACTGTCACATGTTGTTCACGGTTTTTGTAATTTTAATACCCTTTTGATGATCGACAAATATCCTGTTGAACTTCTTCTTGCACGTCATTTTGAAGGGTGAAGTGCATTTTGCGGTACAGTTATTTTCATATTTTCTTGATAAAGTTCTTTTGCTATTGAAAATTTTTCTTTCGTTTCTGTTTATTGCTTTTCTCAAATTTACTTTTTTAACATGATTAATATGCATTACCAAATGTTTCCCTTGTTTGATCAGCTTCAATTTCCTTTCAAAAGATCCAGATGCCCAATTTTTTTTGATTCTGCTCATTTACATTTATAAACCATAATCGTCGTACAACATCACAATTAAAACCACTAAGTTATTAAGGAGAAAAAGCAGCATGTTCAAGAAAAATTTTTTAAAAAAAGTGGCGTGCGAAACTCGGTCTAAAAAAATTACCTTAAGATTCTAAAAAAACGTTTGCCACTCCTAATAAAGGAGATATGTTATCAATTCATTTTAGCTCCCATTAAGACTGTCATATTAGAGGATTCTCTATCAAGGTCATTGGTAACAAATTGGTAACTCTTTCACAATGTGAAAAAAAAGCGCAACAGAATTATATAATTTACAACTTCCCTAAAAGAAAGGGATGCAGGTAACCATACCAGTAAGTTCGAAAGCCAGCAAAAGTAATATTTTAAGTTAAAAGAAACGTAATAAAAAAATCTCTTATCGTAGGATTACAGCAAAGCAAACAAAATATTTTTTCTATTTAGTTATAGGATCAAAGATAGCTAATGAGCGTTCAAAGTAGAATCTTTTATTTTTGATGATCTTTTTTCACCAGATGATATATATAAATCATATCAATGTAAATCTGTATTCTTTTATTATATCAGAAAGTATTTTGTTTTTTTTTCATTCCAGTAAATTAATTTTTTTTAACCTTTTATTTTCGATATGCTCGCGCCCCTCTTGAAGGGTTATCGCGCCCCCCCAGGGGGCGCACCCCACAGTTTGAGAAACACTGGGTTAAGCAACACACTTCCTGTTTCTTCATTTTTTTATGACATCTTGCAATCTCTTTCTCTTTTAGATTTTATTATACTAAAAAACTGTAAAGAAAAACATACTCATATACAGTAAGTTACATGATTAATGATTTGTATTTTTCAATCAACTATCCTTTCCAAACTACCACACCATGCCTACGGGGGGAGCTACAGACCTAAAGATTTAATGCTTATCATCCTCCGCAACACGAGGGGTGTTCAATGCCGCGAGGATTCGAGCCCACAATAAGCCGGCTATGAGGTCGGCCTATAACAAAGATACGTGGCCATCCATGACTTTAAAAGCTCTTTCTTTAATATCTTTCTCGAAGTACATGTGGCCGCGGTAGCTGAGTGGTCAAAGTATCGAATCCTTGCTGGACTTGTCGCGAGTTTGAACCGGGCAGCGGGGCACGTTAAATCTGTCGAGAGCTGAAACGTCTTCCCGTTGGTGTGATGGATAGGAGAAGGGGTGCCAGCGAAGGTGTCGTCCACGTCACATCACTATGGTTCAAAATTACGTGGTCCGTAGCCCAAGGCCATCGTGTAGCCGAACAGTGCGTCGTGAATATTCACTCATTCTTGAAATACATATTTTTCATCAAGCATCACAAACATATTTGAAGCAAGCTCTATGATGAGTTTACTTCAGCTTTGTTTTTTCAAGTTTGTTTTAAAATTAGAGTTTAAACAAGCCCAATTGCAAATAACTTTCTCTTCATTTAAAAAGAAATGTAGTACCATAATGCTTTTCAAACTTTTAATTCCACCTTCCGTTGTACCTGAATTTGTCTTTTCTATAGTTCTTTACATAAGTAGTTGGCGTTTTCTTTTTAGATGCCACATGAATTTCGATTTGGAACCTGTCTCGACCTCTGGATGGCATGGGAATGGGATCATGTAAAGACAGGAAAACTATATAATTATTTTTATATATATATATATATATATATATAATATAATATTAATATATTAAAATTTTTAATATTATTTTTAAAAAAAAAATTTTAAAAAAAAAAAAAAAATTTTATTTTTTTTTTAAAAAAAACCCCAAAAAATTGGAATAAAAAAAATTTTTTTTTTTTTTTTTTTTTTTTTTTTTTAAAAAAAAAAAACAAAATTTTTTTAAAAAAAGAAAAAACCCTTTTAAAAATTTTTTTTTTTTTTCCCCAAAAAAAAAAAAAAAAAAATTTTTTTTTTTTTGGGCCTTAAAAAAAAAAAAAATTTTTTTTTTTTTTTAAAAAAAATTTTAAAAAATTTTAAAATTTTTTTTTTTTTTTAATATTTTAAATTTTAAAATATTTTTAAATTTTTTTAAATTTTTAAAAAAAATTTTTTTTTTTTTTTTTTTAATAAAATTTTTTTAAAATTTTTTAAAAATTTTTTTTTTTTTTTTTTCTTTTTAAATTTTTTTTTTTTTAATATTTTTTTTTAAAAAAAATTTTTTTTTAAAATTTTTAATTTTTTTTTTTTTGGTGTTTTTTTTTTTTTCTTTTTTTTTTTTTAAAACCCCAAAAAAAAAAAAAAAACCCCCCCAAAAAAAGAAAATTTCAAAAAAATTTTTTAAAAGGGGGGCCCCCTTTTTCCCCCCCCCCCAAAATTTTTTTTTTGGAAAAAAAGGGGGTTTTTTTTTTTCCCCCAAAAAATTGGGGGGGGTTTTTTTTTCCCTTTTTTTTTTAAAAAAAAAATTTTTTAAATTTTAAACCCAAAAAAAAAAAAAAAAACCCAAAACCCAAAATAATAAAAAAAAAAAAGAAAAAAATTTAAAAAAAAAAAAATTTTTTTAAAAAAATTTAAAAAATTTTAAAAAAAAAATTTTTTTTTTCCCCCCAAAAAAGGGGAAATTTTTAAAAATAAATTTTTTTTTTTTTTTAAAGTTTTTTGTTTTAAAAAAAAAAATTTTTTTTTTTTTTTTTAAAACCCCCCCCAACCCTTTTTTTCCCCCCGGGGGTTTTTAAAAACCTTTAAAAAAAATTTTTTTTTTTTTCCCCCCCTTTTTTTTTTTTGGAAAAAAACCCAAAATTGGAAAAAATTTTTTTTTAAAAAAAATTTTTTTTTTTTTAAAAATTTTTTTTAAAAAAAAAAAAAAAAAAATTTGGGGGGCCCCCCCGGGGGCCCCAAAATTAAAAAAGGGGCCCCCCCTTTAAAACTTTTTGGGGCCCAATTTTTTTTTTTTTTTTTAAAATTTTTAAAAAAATTTTAAAAAACCCTTTTTTTTTTTTAAAAAAAAGGGGGGGGGTTTAAATCTTCCCCAAAAAGGGGGGGGGGAAAGGGAAAAATTTTTTGGGGCCCCCCAAAAATTTTTTTAAAAAAAAAGGGGGCCCCCGGAAATTTAAACCGGCCGGGGGTTTTTTTTTTAAAAAAAAAAATTTTTTTTTCCCCAAAAAAAAAAAATTTTTTTTTATTTCCCCTTTTTTTTTTTTTTTTTTAAAAAATTTTTTAAAAACCCCCCAAAAAAAATTTTTTTTTTTTAAAAAAAATACCATAATGCTTTTTAAACTTTTAATTCCCCCTTCCGTTGTACCTGAATTTGTCTTTTTTTAGTTCTTTACATAAGTAGTTGGCGTTTTTTTTTTTAGATACATGAATTTCGATTTGGGAAACCCGTCTCGACCCTCTGGAAAGGCATGGGAAAAGGGATCAAAAGTAAGACAGGAAAACTTATAATTTTTTATTATATATATATATATATATATATATAATTTTAAAAAAATAAATAATATACCCTTTTTAAAATTAATAATTTTTATTATAAAATAAATAATTTTAAAATTTTAACTAAACCAAAAAATTTTAAAAATGTTTTTTCTTAAAATTTTAAAATTTCTCCTTTTTTAAAAATTGAAAAATTTTTTTAGAAATTTTAAAATTTTTAAAAGGAAATAATTAAAAGAAAAATGTAATCAAAATTATATCATTAAAAATATTATTAAAACAAATTAAATTTCGTTTATCTGAAAATTAAATAAAATTTTTTAAAGCTTTGCTAAAAATTCCCAAAATTTTAAAAACTGGTCAAATAAAAAGCGTAAAAAAGTGTTATTCTTCATGAGACCATTATTTGAATAATAAAGGGTACAACTCAAAAAAATATTCATACCTTAAGAAATATTTTTTAGTACATTCTCTGGAAAAATAATTAAAAAAGGGGTTTTATAAAAGTTTCATACAAAAAACATTTAAAAACATTTTGATTTATCAGAATCAATACATTTTGAGCAATTTAAATGCCCAATTCTGGAAAAAAAGGGGCCAACTTTCCTTTTCTTTTAAATTTTTTAAAACTGATTGTAACCTGGGCCCCTTTTTAAACAAAAAGCGAAAAAAAAATGGTTTTGTAGGGGCAAAAGATAGCCCATTCAATAAACTAAAAAAAAAAAAATATTTGTTTCAATTTTTAATTTGGTTATTTTTAAAAAGTTTAAAAATCTTTTAAAAAAATTTCCCGTTTTTCTAGACAATGACATAAAATAGAAATTTTCCCCAAAAAACCCCCTTTTTAAATTTTCCCGGACTCAACATTGCAGAAACAGGGAAAAACAAATGCCTTTACATCCCCTTCGCTCGATAAGTATTTGCGCTCTTTTTTCCTAAGGGTCAAAAAAGCTTTCTGTTTTTTCATTTTTTTTAAAACATCGTGCAATCTTTTTTTTTTAGATTTTTTTTTTACTAATAAATTTTAAAAAAAAAACCCTACTCCCTTTCAAAAAATTAATGATTAATGATTTTATTCTTCAATCAACTTCCCCTTTTTTTTTAAATACCAAACCTGCCAAGGGGGAGTTAACCCAAAATTTAATGTTTTTCGGCCCCCTTGAAAAAGGGAACTTCAATGGAACCCGCCACCAAAAGCCGCCTACGAATTTTGGGTTTCCAACAAAGAGGATACCGTGGCCCACCTATAGGTTTAAATTTTCGGTAATATTTTTCAAATGATATTTTTTATCAAAAATCCAAACATCTTTGGGGGCAACTCGTGATAAGTTTAACTCTTCAGGTTTTGGGGGTTGGGGTTTTTTTTTAAGTTGTTTTAAAATTAAGTTTAAAAAGCCAAATTTCCCAAAAAATTTTTTTCCTTTATTCGATGAAAAATTTAAAAACCCAAAATTTTAAAATTTTTTCCCACCACCTTTTTATTGAACCTTTAATTTTTCCTTTTTCTAAAATCTTTTTTCATATAAAAGTTTGTGTTTTTTTTTAGATGCCCCAAAATTTGGATTTACCTCCTACGAGCAGGAACAGAGATCATGTACGAAAAACCAAAACTATAAAGCTATTTATATGTTTTTATATACATACACATTAAATTTTTTATTACGAACCTTTCACAATTGCGGATTTTCTATTTAACGAACTTTTTCCTGGAACCAAGAACATTTCAAAATTTCTTTAGGAAGATTTGATTTTCTATATAAGGAATATTTTTCTCCTGTGATTCGATTTTTTTCCTCGCTTTTTTAAAGTATATCTAGACATTTTGGGTTTTTCTCCCTTTTAGCACATTTTATGGTGGTCAGAAATCTTGAAGTGGTTTTAATTGGTGCCTAACTGATCGAGAACAACAGAATTCTGAGCGTTTCATCCAAGAAATATTTCCTAAAACCCCCATTGTCTAGTTCACTGGAAACATCTTCTATATTTCCTTTCAATGTCAGTAGAGTTGTCCCATTTCCTCTCTTGTACATGAATTAGTCTCCGTTCATTTAAGGTGTTGAGCAGTCGTACTCGTTCTTGTGACTTGAAAATTTAAAAAAGAAAGTGCATGAGCATCAAAGAAAAAAAATGAATTCTTCAGGAAGTATATAAAGATGCAAAGAAACTTTATTTGAATTTTTCTGTTACTTTCTTTTTTTCCCTTTTTTTGATAGGTAAGTTACAAAAAAAAATAATAATTAATTTACAAAAAGGTGTTAATAACACTCTGTTTTTAAATACATAATGCTTAGAAGCAAGGTTCCAAACACTGCAAGCCTAAAATTCTTGCAAAATACAAAACTATCCGTTTATATATATATATATATATATATATAACTCCTTAGCTAACCATTTAAATTGTATTAACGTTGAGAAGTCTGAAAACTATAGATGGGGAAAATCGAAACTTTAAAATATATTAATGCTCAGCCTGATAAGGCATGAGCATATGTTTCAAGGAAACCAATTTCCAAAAGGATGAATGTTTAAAAATTTTGATTGGCGTCTTCAACAAGTCAGATAAATATATTTACAGTGAAAACAAAAAAGTACTGGTATTCATGTTTTATAAAAAAAAAGAGGAGTATTTTAAATTGACACTAGAGTATATCTTCTTGAATAAAAATATCTTTTCGATTCCATTCATCTTTATTTGAGCCGTACTATGCAGAACGGAGCTTAGAAAAAAACAAAACCCGCCGTTTTAAATCTTCATTTTCTAGCTATTCTTTTTAACCACGGTCATTCAAATAAGAGTTTCGGATACGGATGGAATCTCATTGGTCGAAAGAGACCTCATGACTGGAACTAATTTGATAACGGGGGTAATAGCGCCAAGTGCTGCTTGGCGTGATAAGGATCACGCCAAGCAGCGTTTTTGCTGCTGGACTGAAATCCAATATGGCGTCCTAGCGGTAGTTTAATGATTCACAATTTTAAATAATTGTTTTGAAATACATTTAAATGTATTTCAAATAAAGGATATAGGAAGAGATTGAGAATAACCTAGATCAATTAATAAATAATGATTAATATGTAATAAAAGTAATATTATAATAATAGTATTATAAACAGCAAAAATAAGCTCATAATATTATTTCATCGTAATTTTATGTAATATTTAAAAGTAGATTTATATAATGGTTATTAGAAACAATAATCATAAAATAATTTAAAAAGAAAATTTTTAAAAAAAAAATCGTCGAATTTTAAAAAAAAAAAATAATGCAAAAAGAACTCGTAATACAGAACTCTAATAAATAACATAAAATACTATAAAAAAAAAAAAATAGTTATAAAAAGAATAAGATAATTATAATTAAATATAATAAATTTTAAATAAATAAAAAAATTAATTATAAATAATTAACAAAATATGTATTAATATTTATAAATAAATGCTAAAAGAAACAATATAAGTAACGAATATTATAGATTTATTACACATAAATAACTGAATTTTTCATTAGGGAAAAAAAATAATTACATAATCTATGTTAAAGTTAATTTAGAATATCAATTACAAAGTAGTGAAAAGCGTGCAATATGAAACTTGCACTGTAAGTTCCTTCAACGAATTTCATCGAACAAAGAACGTAAAAACTTTTTTAAAAACGAAAATAAATTATTTATAGCGATAACTAAAAGCACAACACTTATTCTTTAAAAAAAAATATTCTAGTACTCACTCATTTTAGAAATATCCATATTCGAAAATAGCCCAGAATTATACAGAAGACGCAAAACCCAAAAAAAAATTTAAAACTGAAAATGGCTAAATTTTTTGAAGAAATTGTCTGAAATTAGAAGGTTACAGCGGGAAAAAATGAATAAAAATTATTTCTAATATACGATATCCCCATGGCAACCACATCGACAGACGATAAAAATATCAAGGTAACCATATTGAAATATTATCGCCCATCTTGGCGAACATAAACAACAACTTGGCACTACTACCCCCGATATCAAATTAGCACCTCATGACCTCTCAAATTATTTGTTTACCATTTGAGAGGGCTGTTGCTTGTAAAGTGAGATATAGTTTCTTCTTGCTCTCTTCTCTGCTCCTGGATTTCGAATATTCTAAATCGTCTTGTTAAACAATCAAGGAATGTTCTCAATATTAACCGTCTAAGTAGCTGAAGCTTATCCCAAAACAAAACTGTTTGTAAATAAGCGAACAAATGCAAAGAAAAATGTAAGCTAAATCTGAGCCTGTGTGTGTGTGTTTAAAATTTCCCTACACGAACCAGGATTTTTCAATGAACATGAGAGGGTGAGAGGAACTTGAGAAAAGCCAAGTTTCTTTCCTCCGTCTGCCGGTCCAGTTAGTAGTTAATGCTTAGGTTAATGTTGAGTGGCGTTCATTATTCCTGAATGTTTTCTTTAGTTTAAAATCAGATTAACAAAAAATTCTGAACTCAGTTGTCATATGCTTCATTATTCCTTTGAGTATAAGGCAACTTTAGGAATTTGTAGTTTTGTTCTTTTAAGTATCCGAGCACGTTCGAATTACTTTTTTGAAAAATAAATACCATACTAAAGCATTATAAATGCTCTGTAGGAATCCATAGCAATAAATTCTAACATTTAACTAGTCATATTTTAAAAATATTATCTAAATTTTACAAATACCTGATATACCAATTGAAATTTTAGAAATTATTATGAAAAACTTCGAAGTAATTAGATAAAAGAGTAAACTAAACTTATATCAATAAAAGTATTACTAAAACAAATTAAATGCGTTTATACAGAGAATGCACTAAAATTTTAATTCTTTGTTAAATTTCAAGAATTTTAGATCTGGTCAAGTATATAGTATAAAAATGTGACATTCTTCATAAGACCATTATTTAAATAATGGGCTATAACTCAAAAACTATTCATACCTTAAAAAATATTTTAGTACATTCTCTGGAAAGTAATATAAAAACCATGTTCTAAAAGTTTCATATAGATACATTTATAACATTTTGAGTTATCAGAATTGCCATGATAGATTTTGAACAATTTAAATGCCCACTTCTGTGTGCGTGTGTGGTAAATTAAAGACCAACTTCCGGTTTTTCTAATTTTATAAAACTGATTTGTAACCTGGCCTCTAGGAAGCGTACAAGCGAAATAAAGGTGTTTTGTAGAGGCAAAAAGATAGCTCTATTAAATAAACTAAAAAGCAAAACATATTTGTTCCATTTGAATTTGGTCACTTTATAATGTTCGGATAGTTTAAAAAATTTCCCCATTTTTCTGGACAATGACATGCACTAGAAATTTTCCGCAAGTCTCCCCTTTTAATTTGTCAGATTAACATTGCAGAAAGAAATCCAAATGCTTCTCTACACCCCATTCGCACGATAAGTATTTTCGTCTGATTGTTCTATGGGGGCAAACGACTCTCTCTTTTATTTATTTATTTTTTTATTATATCGTGCAACTTTTCTTTTAGTTTTTCTTGCACTAATAAGCTTTAAGAAAGATCATATTCATGTACTATAAAGGCTATATGATTAATATTTTGTATTTTTTCCAATCAATCCCCAGGCTACCAACCACCAAAGGGGAATTTCTTCAACCAAAAAGATCTAATACATCACCCCCCTCAAGAGGGGTGGTCTTAATGACACAAGGTTCCCCAAACCCCAAGCTACCCGGTAGATTTTGGGGACTTAAAAAAGGAATCCATGGCCCCCCCTTAAAATTTAAAGGGCTTTTTCGATAATATCTTTCACAAAATGTGTTTTTTTATCAACACCCCCAAACCAAAACATCTTTCAGCAAGCTCTGTGATGATTTCTTTTAGCTTCCATTTTTTTTAAAATTCCCTACTATTAGTTTACTTCTTTATATTTATGCGAAGTAGCGTCCTAACTACTGAAAGCCCCTAGCACCCCCTCCCGGTGGCTTCGAAATGACTCGGCGGAAGAGGCGGGGGAGAATAGAACCCGGGGGTATAGACCCCGACGAATAGAAGGAACACCTCTTTTAAAAAAAATGAAAGCCATTTATTTGGACCCCTTTAAATGTTTCCTTCATTTTATTTGTTATTCCCCTTTTTTTTATTCTTGTTTAAAAAATGAAAGTTTCTTTGAAAAAAGTTTTCAATTTTAAAACCAGTAACAAACATAAAATGTATTTATTTACATATTTATCTTGTTTAAATTTTCAATGTTAATAAAATAATTTCTATTCATCTAATATATTTCAAATAAATTTTTTTTAAACCTGGTGGATGACACTTGATGTTAACATAGTTCTTCAAATATTAATTTAGTTAATTAAATTTTATTATCTATTTTTGACGCCAACTTAAATTCATCTCTATTGTTGTAATAATGTAACTGTTAAAACAAAGACAAAAGTTGTCGTCGAAAACCTGTTTTTTAACCCAAAACCCTGTGGGCTTTTTTGTTCCCAAAATTACCCCCTTTAATATTATTATAACAATTAATATAAAGGAAACATTTTAAGTCAATTCTTACTTTGAATGGATGAATAGGAATTATGTTATTAACGATTGAAATTTAGAATAAGATATATGTATGTGTGTTAAGAATAATTTGCTATTAAGTAATATATTTAAAAAAGATTCATTTGATTTTAACGTTTTAAAAGATTTTCCCGGGGAGTAACCTACACCCATCAAAATTTGAAACATTTTCTTAAATTTTATAAAAAAAAAAATGATTTAGTTACTGATAACATTTTAAAACAAAAAATTTTTAATTTTTTTCAATAATTGTTTAGTACAATTATCAAAAAAAAATTTTTTTATAAATATATTTCTATTTCTAATTAAATATATTTTTTATCTTTGTTTATTATTTTTGAGTCAACTTCAACACTTAATCAGTTGACTCCAGGTCTCTAGCACAATAACCCAAATTTTATGGTTAAACACTGTCCATATTTTGGTTCTCTTTTTAGTGTGCTTAATTCTCCATTATTCTTTGACTCAATCAACACAGTTTCTAGTGGGTGGCATTTATTTCACTCAAAACTTTTTTAAATTTTTCAGAATTAATGGGCAGCAAACACAGTTACATATTCTCATTTGAAGACACAACAAAAATATAACCCCTAATTCTTTTAACTCACAGATGGCGTTTCGCATGCCAACGAAAATTTTTTTATTTAAAAATTTCCCTTTTATTTAGTTTATTTTAAGAAAACAAAAAAAATTTTAAAAACATTTTTAATTGCAATATATGAATTAATATATAATCATCAATTTATTTACTTTTTTAATATATTTCTATTTGATTTTATCTATTCTTAACTTTGTTCTCTCTCTCATTATCGTTTTTAAAACTTCCTTTATTTAGTTTATTTTTAAAAAAATCTTAGTGGTTTGCTTAGTTGCAAAATAAATATCCAGGTAGCCCTACGATTTTTCCTTCGCGAATAGTTGTTTCAATTCTTTTACGTCATTTCACGTTGGAAGCTTATTGTGGGAAAGGGTTTTTTTGTTTTCCCCGTAATTATTTTAACTAGTTTTTTTTTTTAATTTTTTTATTATTATTCCTCTCCTTGAGACATTCATTATTGTTCTCTTTTCTTGCTTTTTTAATATATTATCGGTTTTTTTCCCCGTGTTGTATTAGGGAACTTTTTAAATTTGTGTTTTTTCCCTATTTTGTCGAAAAATTTTTGCTGTACGGGGAAGGTTGGATCCATAAAGCATTTCTAATCCATAATTCCTGGTTTAAAAACAGCGACAGCTTTAGAAATCAAATAGGTCTCCGGTTTGGGCCAAACTTTTTTTTATCTACATTTGTTTGTTGGTGAAATCCATTTTTATGCTTTAGCACTATAGGTTCTAGTACATCTTCACTTTTATTTTTTTTATATATATATATATATATTCTTGACTAGTTATACTTAGGTTTTTGCATTTTTATATATTTA
>BMAV01010922.1:0-22960 GCA_019973955.1 Trichonephila inaurata madagascariensis
TCAAATTTTTTTTTTTTATTTTTTTAATTTTTTTTTAAAAATTACCAATTTTTAAAAAATTTGGGTTTTTAAAATTTAAACCCAAAACCCAACACAAACTACGTTTACTAGCGTTTTTTTTAGGGGGTTTGGGGAAAAAACCGGGTTTTCCGGCCAAAGACACCCCATCCCTTTGGGGCTTTTGAAAAAGTTGACTATAACAACTAAAACACCAAATTTGGGTATTTTTACACAAACCCCTTTTTTGGCACGGGGGAAAAAAGGGATACAACCATTGAGGGTTTTTTACGATTCGTGAATCACGTATCTCCCGACTTTTAATCATATTTATTCCCAAAGCCCAGTCGGGGGATTAATAATGGCGGGGAAAATGTAAAAATTTCCCAAATTTTCCAGTGTTTCCCAAATTTTTAATTTTTTACCAATTTTAATCATGATTTCATCGCCCCCATTCAAAAACAATTTATTCGAATAAAAGTAAAAATTATTTTTTCAAAACTACAAAATGACTTTTAATTCAAAAATTTAACAGATAACTTTTAAAATTTTTGTGTATTTATTTTTGTAATAGATATATTAAGTTACTTTCAAGAAAAGGGAAATACATAATGTTTTTTAATTTTTTTAAATTGAAAGATTGCAAAAAAACATTATATTTTTTATTATGTCAGAAATTTTTTTTGCATTTTTTTAGTAAATGAGAATTTTTTTAAAAACTTTTTTTTTTTTTTCGAAGGTTGCGTCCCAAAGGTTATAAGTCCCTTGGGGCCGTTTGAGAATGCTCTAATAATAGTAAAGTATATCAACCTTTTAACAGTATACCAGCTTTTTTGGGGGCCCCGTGATAAACTATGAGAGGGCGCGAGCAATAAAATCGAAAAAAAAAGGATGTTTAAAAATTTTAAATTTTTTCGAAAATAAACAATATTTTGTGATAAAAAAAATATAAAATAAAATTTTCACTGATAAAAAACACATAAATGATACTTTAAAAAAATGTATTTTTTTATTAATTTAACAATTAAGAATAGGCCCGATATTTACCTGGCCCCCTTTTCTTTATAATTTGTAGAGTTTGTAATTAACCTTAGCTATTGTACGTTTGATCCCCGGGGCACCTTTTCACAGACACTCGATAAAACTTTGCAAACACTCTGGTCCTTTTTTTCATTCCAAAGCCATATAAAAATTTTCGGATAGCAGGGACAGGAAAAACGTACTGGAAAATTTATAAACGTCCAGAAAATTAATGCCTTGACTGAGGGGACGTTAATATAGTTGGTATATGAGATTTTAAACCCTTTGTATTTTGTGTCAAAGATAGTAATATTACCAAAATTGTTAAGGGGGGGTAAAATGTAACTAAATTTAAATTAAAATTTGAAAGAATTACAATATACTCCCCAATATCAGTATGAGTATTATATTTATTTAATAAATTTTCGTATATTAAAGTTTTTTAAAAACACACGGTTTTTTTTCTCTTTATATTTCGAGGTTTCATTTCATACTTAGTTATGCGTTTTACATATTCAGATTTATCTTTTATTTTATGTTGTTGAGAAAAATATTATTTGATTTCTTTTTAATATTCAAGTCTTAAAGGTCATAGAGAAAAGGCTAGTTGTTCCATGAATTTTTTCAAATATACTTTAACGAGGAGGAAGAAGGCAAGTATGTAAGTTATTTTGGAAGAGAAATAGGGGGAGATCAAAGGGGGAAGATTGAAAAAAAATTTATTGGAAACTGAACAATATTTTTCTCAAGTCATAAAACTTTTTTTTAGTGAATAGTATATTACATAAAGAAAAATAAAGATACAGATTAAGAAAGATAAATTTACAAAGTAACATTCAACAGAATGTGTCAAAAACTTTAAAACAAAGAAAATAAAATTTAAAAAAAATATATCTAACTTCTTCTTGTGTTAATACATTTGAAAAAGTGTAAGAGTAAAATTAGGAAATTTTTGAAAATAAGAACTGTAAATATAAATAACAAACTTATGAATACTTATATGAACCTCTAGATTGGTATCGATTATATTAACAAATCAACATATTTATCAAGTTTCTTTTATTTGCTTATAAAATTAAAACTTATTTTTAGTGCAAATATATGTTATTAATTTTCCAAGCTCTCTTGTATTTTATTCTTATTTAGAATAGGCTAAATCCATGGAGGCCACATGATAAATTCAATCATGTTCTCTCGACTAAATTCTAAACTGACATTAAATTTGTACTAGTTTTTCTGCTTGTAAAGTTTAGACAAAATTTGAAATTCGATAACTGGGTAACGATGTTCAATTATGAGGATTCATCAGAAAAATTTTCCCAAACTGTATATATATATATACAACTCTTTCTCTATATGGTAGAGATGTTCCTTAGCAAACCGGGGGGAAAAATCGTGTAAAAAAATACATGCGGCTTATCGTAAATTTAGGGATTTGTTTTAAGATTTTAAAAAATCGTGAAAGTTGAAAAATATCCAAATGTTTTCTGAAAAAAAAACTGTGCAATAAATGTAATAATAAAATCCATGTTAGATTATATTTATAAAACAAAATATATGTATTTATAAAACAAAAATAATTTATTTTTACTACAAAAAAATTAAAACTTGTGAACAGTGAAAATTCAGTCCATAAGTGCAAATAACATATAAAAATTCAGATTAAAGCCACAGATAAGGAATAAAACTACTCAGTAACAGTTATTCATCATTACTTGATAAATAATTGTGCACGTTCATTGTGAACTGGATCAACTATGTTATCATCAGTAGATGAGTTAAGTATGTCTAGCACAAATGTCGGTTTGGATTTAAATGAGGAATTTCTTTCGTTATTAAAATAGCCTCAGTTATTTTTTGTTTCGTTTTGGTGATACTAAGTCTTGTTATTAGAGGATGAATTTTTGGATTCTCAAGTTTCTTGTGTAATACTTGAAATACTGCTACACAAAACTTACGAGTATGTATAAATTTAAATGCACGCCTTACGTCAGGATCATGAGTGAGAGAATGTTCCATACTTATAGCTTATTTCAATCCCTCACGTATTCAACCAGAGGTTAATAGCTGAACATCACTTTTGACCTCATCGTTATCATAAACTGTCATAAATTTTATGAAATTATTTTCATCCTAAGGGCACCTCTAAGATGAAAATACTTCTATCCTCTCTTCTAATTCTTCTCCCTTTTTTTTACACAAACCTTTGTTTGTGCTAGAACAAAAGGTGTGTGTAAAAAAAATCTTTACATTCAAGTACCGTGTTATTTCAAAATCGTGTGTAAAAAAAGGATAGTGTAAAAAAAAAGTCGTGAGTATATATAAAAAGATAGATAGATAGACATACAGAAGATAAACATATATATAGATGCTTGAAAAATAGGATATATACAGATAAATGAAAAATGATCTTTTCTATAATGTACATATTTCTTGCAATATACAATTAGAAAATATGGATTGTAGAATTATTCACCAATTCAAATTCCTCTTAAAAATGTTAACTCTATATCAGCGTTTGTTGATAATTATCGAATTTGTCTATTCCGAGCCTCAAAATTAATATATGCATGATTTTTAAATTATCTTTTCTCTTCAATCTAAACTAATATTAAGAAACAGTAAAAAAAACAGAAATTTTCCGATAATTTAGACGGACAGATAATAAAAACTGATCTTAAAATGCATTCTTGTACAGAATGCATTATTTGTTATTATTATTCTTATTCATTTCTTTCTTCTTTTGTTCTACAATGTGTTACTTTGCTCAGAACTCGTTGATTCGTAATATTGTTAAAGCAGATCGTTATACCAAAAATTCAGCAGTTTATAAGGATATTAAAATTCTCCCCTTTTGAAAACTACATTCAAAAACTGGCTATTTCATTTCTTAATAATCTTCCAAATATTGACAACGTCAATGCTCAAAATTCTAAATAACTATTATCCAGAGTCAGATATTAAAAGACCTAAGAGAATTCTCCTAGATTCTTATACCCCTAACATTTAATTTAGTCACTCTCCGTGTGGCGAGTGACCATGGTAAATTCTAAATTTTTCTTTTCATTTTTTTATCCTTCTTTAAAGTTCTTAATTCCCACACAGGCTCACTTCCTAGACCCTCCCCGCTGCCAAGTTGCAATGTTTCAGTGCAACTAATAGAGTGCCTACTCCCCAAGACCTATCAGCCAATGGCGTTCATTTCACTCGAACAACCAAAGTGAAATTTTTTCCAACTTCGACAACCGCCGAAACCGCTCCTGTAACCACGCCTCCTTGCCACATCCTCTGAACCTATCAGGTGACTCTCATTCATCAAGGCCCAACCACATCAGGCCACATCTTACTACCTCGATATCGGATCATTTCCCAGTGACGACCAGCTACCACAATGTGTTACTGCAGTACTTCTCAAACTTTCAATATTTGCAATCCAAAATTCAATCATAATTTTCACCGCCCACCCCTCCATACAATAACCATGTATTGAATTCAATAATACTATACTTTGATGCTAAGGGCTACAGTACGCCTTTAAACTCTTAAGTACCACCGGCATATATAAGTGTCTCGCTCAGCCAAAACATTCATCGCCTCGAAGGTATATATACGTCTTTTCGAAGTACAATCTTTTTTGTGCAGTGCTCTCCATAAAATTATCCCGAAATCCTTGGAACACAATAAAGGGAACTTGAGAGTTTTTGCGAAGAATTTCAGAGGATTTTTTTGCTTATTTATTCCTTTTCTTCTCTTCATCCCCCAATACATCACATACGCATGCTTACGTGGAAAATGGAATCATCGGGGAGTGAATGACGTAATTTTTAACTTGCAGAAAAGTAATTAATTATAAACGGTACAAATTATCAAAATAAATATTAATTTTTGCTTATAATTTTATATGTGATAATACCATAGGGTCACTAGTAATTATTTACTTGGTGTTAACTTAGTATTGTGTTAAATTAATTATAAAATACATTGCACAGTACTGATACATTTATAAGTGTATTATATGTGTATTTTTTTACGTCATAATGCTTTTTGTTTATTTATACTTTCAGTAAATTAATATATATTTTTAAATAATCTTTTGTTTTCACCTTTTCTATATGCGCGCGCCCCCCTCGTAGCGTTATCACGCCCCTCTGGTGAGACGCAACCTGCAGTTTGAGAAACGCTCTGTACTGGGTTTGAGAATATTTCAGGAAATATTGTTTGAGACTACTGTTTTCAATATTTAATTCAGTATAAAAAAATAAAATATCATTACACAGCATCCATGTGCGAAGGGTTTTAAATGACTTCAGACATATACCTTGCCGGCACTAATATTATTAAAATGTCAAATTATTCAATTACTGTTGTATGTAAATCTTTTAGGCAGAAAAAATTTAGAAAATTTTGAATTACTTTCTGAGGATTCAGATGCCTTAATTTTCGGTAACTCTCGGTCCAAATTTTCCAATAAAATTCCCAAAGGTTTCAACTCGATAGAAACTGAAAAATATTCTCTATTTGTAACAAAAATCAGGAATATTTTAATTAAACAAAAATAACTCACGTAATTAGAAGCCAGAAATAATATTGTCACATTAATTAGCTTATTTGGATAAGCAGACAGGAAACTAATCAAGGCTATCAGTGGGTTGTGACGTAATCTTCAACTTTTCTTAAAATTCAAGTTGACTAATGAGATTTTATCCATTAAGATGAGAAGAAATACACCAAACATGATTTTAGTCTTAAGAAATTGGGCTTTATTTATATGGAATGGAGTGTGCTTTTTTCGTTTTTAAAGTATGGTCTAAAATGAGTTTTTTATTCTTTGATCAATATTTCAGTATTGTTACGAAGGTTGTGTAATTAATGCTTAAAATAGTGTAAATCAGTGCTTCTCAAACTTTCAATATACGCAACCCACTATTCACACAATCATCATTTTCATCCATTCAAAAATGAATGTATTGAATTTAATAATACTTCTTTGACACTAAAGCTCAATTTGGGTTTAATCTCTTATGTCCGCAACCTATAAACGTCTCACTCAGCCAAAGAATTAATTTTCTGGACGTATATATACATCTTTCCGAAGTACAATCTTTTCTGTGCAGTGCTATCCATAACATTATTACGAAGGGTAAGAATTCAATGAAAGGACCTTGACAGTGTTTGCAAAGGGTTTACTTATGTGGTATTTAGGAGCTCGTCTGCGTGGTTGCATTGGGGAGTGAATTGCGTAACTTTTAATCGGCAGTTAAGGAATTAATTATAAACCGTATAAAAATTATCAAGATAAGTGTTAATAATTGCCAATGGGGTCATTGATAATTATCAAACTTGTTCTTAACTTAGCATTGTTAAATTAATAATAAAATATACATTGTCCAGTACTGATACATTTATAAGTGTATTATATCAAAGTAAATGTGTATCTTATATTTTATTATATCAAAAAGTATTTTGTTTGTTAACCTTCAGTAAATTAATAATTTTTTAAATAAACTTTTGTTTTCTACTCTTCAATATGCTCGCGCCCCCTCCCCTCGAGGGGGTGTGCCCCACAGATTGAGAAACGGTGGTGTAAATAATTCACATCTGAATCTTTAATACATTAATATTACTTTCTGTTGTATTTAAGAGGTTTTGAAGAATAGGATACACAGAAGAGATGCAATTATAGATGGTAAACTATTGGATGTGGAGGTAGTAGGTTCAGGTACTGAGGGGCTTGTCAAGGCTGAAAACATGTAGCACGTAGAAGGAGAAAGTGTTTGATTGGATAATGATAATGCAATAGAATTAGGAAAACCATTGGATGTGGAAGGGACGTTGTTGGATATTGGATTAGCTGGCTGAGACTCTGATATTGGATACGTGAATGACAAGATATCTGCTTGAGCTGAAGATGTGGAAACTGAAGGATTAGAGGTAAATATATTTGATTTCAGAAAGAAGAAGCTCCTCCTAAAAACACTGTAAAACCAAAAATAGAAGTAAAGATGACTCCACATAAACCTAGAAAATCAGCACCTGTGGAATATGCAACGGATGAGGAAGACATGATTCTGTATGACGTGGAAAAAGAGGAAATTATTTCAAAGACTTCATCTCAAATTTACAAGTATTCCGGACTGTACCTTTTAACTCCGACTAGAAATAGAAAATGACTTTTTTTCTCAATAATACTTATCGAACTTTGTGGGGGAATCCTCCTTCCCCCATCTCTGTTTGTTGTTCAATATATTCAAATTGACTTTTATATATAATTTGAGATTTTGAAATTTATTTAACTAAAATTTAATCTAACATTTTAGTGGTTTTATACTTTTAAGGTTTTAAAGAATGTGTTTGGCACAGTTTAGCCAAAATTGGCTCTCTTGCGCCAATAACCCCCAAACTCACTCACTCACTCGTTCTGTTGTATTTTTTATATGATAAAAATTGCAATATTTACAAGCAACGCTGCCCCTTTACATTATAATGGCATTTCAACAGAAACAACGAATTATTGGTGAACAGTAAAATTGGTATCATTTTTGGCGACCAAATTTCGCGATTTGGTGACCACTTTGGTGGGTTGTCGACCATTTTTGGGGACTTGGCTATCATATGGATGCATCTGGAAACTACTGGAGAAATATATTAATATTATGATCTATGACGTAAGCGGATACTTGGAGAAACATCTGCGTAAATCCCATAAACAGGAGTCGGACGCTGAAACTGAATAAGAAACACTGGCTGTTGAAAAAGTGTTACGAATGAGAATTTGTTAGCAAATACATTACATATTTGTATTTTTAGATACTGATAGTTGTGTCTGAGTGTTGTATAAGGCGTAAAGATCTTTGTGAACATATTTTGTGGATTTTGGCAGTATATCCTGTACTTAACGGTTTGTTTATTTACAGTGAATTTCATCACCCTTAAGGAACTGTTCTGCTCTTTGAGGTGGATTACATAAAATCCACGAATCCCGATCTACGTAACAATATAGTTTTCAATAAAATATTTAGTTTGAATAGCGAAGATTTAAAAAAAAAAAACTGTAGTGAAGGTAATGATATAAAATAATATAATGAAACCTATAATTAATTTGCTAAATATATGTTTCTGAATAGTTATATAATCAGCATTTAAAAATATGATAATCATTTCGTACAACTTTTAGTGTAAAAAGAAAACATTTTTTCGGTTGCAAATCTTCGAAATTTCAGAATAATGTATGCAGTAGGTATTTGGAAGTAGAATTCATGTTGTCACGTATAAACTTTTAAGTAAGCTTTAAAAGGAGTCTATAATTAAGTTTCTAAAACATAAACAATTATATTTATGAAAAACAACAATTAAGTGTCTTCGAGAAATAAAAATGAAAACTTTCTTTCTAATATTTAATTTTCCTTCGATTTCGTATGCACTTTTAAGTCTATCATAGCGTACGCGTAAATGTTTCCAAAACATTGTAAAATGTTTGTTTAAATCTGATTTGTGTGTGAAGGAATATTAACGTCGCACTGTTCAGCTATACAAGGGCTTTTGGTGAAGCCACGTAAATTTGAACCATGGTCAAGTGACAAGGACGACACCTGTTCTGGCACCCTCTCTTCTTACTACCACATCAAACGGTAGGATGTTTGAACTTTCTACTGATTTAACGTGCAGTGCTTCCCTTCACGGCAGGTCTTTAGTGATACTGACTCGAACTCGTGACAAGTCAGCCACGATCAGATTCCATGACCACTAGGCGGCCACTAAATTTGATTTAAAATACACTGTTGGGCATTCAATTGCAACACATGAAGGAGGAATGATATTTACGTCAAATGAAAGACGCTGGGTTTGAGTATGATTAGAATAGCATCGCATCACGTAGAAATGATATTTCAAACTACATATGGAAGGATAATTTCTCATTTAGAAATCGCATTTGAATATTGGTTGTAGATCGTGTCATGTCTTGCATTGAAAGAAGAAATCGCAAATGTTCAAATTTTTATAGTGATACGATCGTGGCCTGCCAAAAGGGCATTTTATCGCTTCCCTTTAAAACTACTCGAGTTGATCGATAACTAATGATTGTAATTGAAATATATAAATGCTGGGTTCAGGAAAAAATATTTTACACCATTTAGAGTATCATTGGTTTCAGGTATTCCTTGAAGCTTCATGCAACTAAAAGACACACCTTGAATCAGGAAGAGGGCTTGTTTTACCACAAGTGTTAAGACAGATAGACATGGTGCAGCATGAATTACATACCTCAACAACTCTCGTACAACTTCGGAGTGCGACACTAATTAGCATTCAATAAGTATTTACATTACTAATTAGCACGTTCTGGTTAGTTATTCTGTATAAAAGTGTTATTACTGTACGTAGATCATCCGTTAACAAAACGCATCTGTTTTTGAGTTCATGCTGAAAAAAGTCTTACTCATAATTTTTATCTTAACACTAACAGTATTTTGAATGCAATACGCAACATTAAAAATCGATAAAATTATCAGTACGTATGTGTATTAAGCCATCTAATGTTTTGATCACATAAAAAAATTACAAAATGCCGCAATATGCTTCAATAGGGAAAGTCCGTACCGTTTGAATGTTCAAATACAACGATGTTTTCACTTGCTCGAAAATAATCTTTTCATTATAGATTGTATCAATCTCCCGCATGTTTAAGCCCGATATTCCTCATTGAGCATGTTTAAAATAAATCAACATATTTTATATAATTTGTAAACATATTCTTCTATTGATTTGTTGGAAAAATTGATTAAATTTGACATTTATTTATCTTGCAAGAGAAGTGCAATGGATTATTTTGGTCTGTTTCTACCTGAAAGACTATTTATGTAGAAAAAAAATGTTAAACTATTGCGCATTTGTACGATGAACTTAGATTCGTGCTTATGTGAACTTATGTTGCGTATTTTACATGGAGAAGATGCAGGATGATTCGAAAACCATTGGAAAAATTTTGAGGTGTGATAGAGTTCACTAAAACAAACAATTTTTGTGCAGGTATATAAGGGAAGAAGTGCCGCCTTGTGTGAGGCACAAACAGAAAAATAACACATTAAGGGAACATGAAATGTTCATTCACAGCAACTTAACAAGTGTTTTCGTACAGAAAATGTTAAAACAGTTTTAGAAATTGCATTCACCAATAGTCCAGCACTAAAACTCTCTAAATGGTTGGCTGACTGACATGTAGACGACACGCTATAGCCCTTGTACTTGTGTCGGGTGTTTCCGTCCACATGGTCCAAGTGACTTCCTCCAGGTGAGTTTGTCGTACAGTCCTTGATCTACTCCTTCCGTCCCTACTGGCGATAAATGAACCATTTTCACATAGTTGTCGATGTAATTGCTGAAATATTTTGTGGTTCGGCATGTGTCTAGATGAAAAACGTTTCCTGATACAACCGTACCGTTACTCTGCCATTACTATTTGCAGCACCTTAGATTAGATGCATGTCTGCCTTTTCGATATTAGTAAAATCACCCATAATGACCAAAATCTCAGGTGCAAGGCCATTTCGTGTGCAACAAATCACTGGCACACCGCTTTGCTGCATTCCACTATCGCCAGCATCATTAGCCAATCCCACCATAATGGTCAACAAACATGCATGATGGTTGGTGGATGCAATTTCTAGAACTACTTTAACATGTTCTCTACGGAAACACTCATTAAGTATGATGATAATGAACATTTTATGTTTCCGTTAATTTGATATTCAAAACACAGCTATTTCGGTGATAAAAACTGTTTGTTTTAATGAACTGTATCTCTCCTCAAAGTTTGTCTCATGATTTAGAATCACCCTGTGTGTTTGTCTGGATTTTGAACTCGTCTATTGGGTTTCGGTCACTGAGGTAATGTACTTATACGCTTTTTATTTCATGTGTACACGTTTGCTTATAAAATGCAATATTTAATTCTTGATAATCATCGCTAACCGTTGACGAGCTGAAACGAGAAGACGTGAGAACGTGATAATTTGCTTTCACGCATGTATGGAAACGATAACAAGATTTGACAATGTTTTTTTTTTTAATTTACCGAGGTCTTTCGATTTAGTGAAACTGTTGAGCGTTATAATATGTAAATGTCGAGATAACTACTTAAAGTTTCAGTAGAATGCTTAATTTAATATATTTATATGAGAAGAAAATAGAACACACACACAATTTAATCTAACCCAAATTATCAACAAATATACTTCAGTAACATCGAAAGAGACGCACGATTTTGAATATCTTTTGAGCATTTTCAAGTAAAAATCTTTTCTGTTCTTTTGAAAAAATAAAGCATTCTATTTTTGAAACATAAACGGCAGTTTGTTCCAAGGAACTGCTTAAAGACACAATCCGAGAACAGGAGGAGAGAAAACAGTTTTCTTTGTTCTTTCTGGAATATTTATGTGGAAAACATTTTTGAATAATGGATGAGCATTGAAAAACACGAACATTTTAGAAAGAGGATTTGAGAAATCAGTGTCTTTGTTTCATCTTTCTTACAAAGAAATACTAAGTTGCTTTTGATATAACAGTAAAGGAATTTGAAACAGCATACATTAAAAGTAACAGTAAATACGTTCGTTGTCAGAAAATAAGTTTTGCATTACAAAGAGAAATTATAAAACATTGAGAAGTAGTCCCAATCAGAAACACAAATGAAAATTTAGGTATTGAATTGGCATTTAGACTATGTAACGAATAGTTTTGTTTTTCAATTCCTACTATTAGTTCCCAATCTCCCTATATATATCTTATTCGAATTTTCTATCGTTAATAAAGTATACTTTAAGGTGCTCAATTGAGTTAAAATTTTATATGCACGATTATTTTGGATGATAATACGGTAACTTAGTTATAATTAACTAAAATTAACTGATTAAAACTAATTATTCAAATAATTACCGATACAACCCCGATGGTATCAGTTTTGGTGACTTAGTGACCGTTTTGGTGACTTGTGTCAAAACTTTAAAATGTTTTTTTTCACCACCCGAAGTTAAGAAATGCATCTATAAATATGGGAATCAATAGCGAGGTAGACGAGAAACTAGAAGATTTAATAAAAAATCGGATCACTTACACTTAGCCCGTCCTTACACTTTCTTATATTTGAAAACATTGGGTCTCGCTTCAGATTGACCATCTAATCAGGACATCTGCTCATGCACCTCAGCACCCAATGGTCTCGTATACTGAGATGGGCACAATAGGCCCTGACCCTCATGAGCTGTTGCACCACTGAGTCTGAGTTAATATTTATATATATAAAGACCCATTATTCCCCAAGAGGATTAGTTGGAAATAACGCGAACACGTAGACCCGTTACATCCTTTAATACTAGGCTACTGCGGCCACATGTAAACCATAGAAGAGATCTCCAATGTTGCATCTGTCAACAAATGCAATATCACCAGGAAATCATCGAAATAGCTCTAAGATCTATCTTTCTAAAATTACCGTGATACTGTGCAAAGGACCTTGGAACAAAGACCAGTTCAGTTTATAGGAGAGTTCAATCGAAATCAGAAAGTTGTATAGGCTTTGTATATGAGACAAGAGAGTGAAAGGTATTATCTGTTTGAATTCTTGCTTGGGGTAATTGTTAGAGTATTTTTTGAGTTCTTATCAATTACTTCTCCCATGTATACCACAACTTTTTTCAAGTCATCTAATAAATACGGTCTCACGTACATACGGTGAGACACAATAAAAACAACTTTTTTTTTAAATAAATGATCTTAACAGAATACAATACATATTAAATTTCTGGAACAAAGAAAAACGTCTAAAGGTTTCAAATATCACTTGAAATAAAATTTTATTGCTTGAAGTTTAATTTTTCTCACATATTCATATCTTTTCTAAAAATGTAACCTACTTTTACAAAGAATATATAAATAAAGGCTTATATCTTTGAAAGTCTGATTAGTAAACTTCAATCCTTAAAGTCATTTTGTTGTTAGACATTTGACTGTGTTATTTACGGTGGCCAGCAGGGTATTAAATAGTTACAATTAATATATATAAATATGTATATATATATGACAGAATCACAATATTAAGTGGCGAAATAAAAAGCGATGTTAATTTCAATTTTCCATTTTCCTTTCTATATAGGGTGTGTGTGTTGTGGACTATTTATTCATTAATTAAATTTAATTTTCAAGTAAAATAGTATAGTAAAAAGAAATCACATTCTCAGAAATTAGGCCAGCCTAAGATTCGAACCCACAACCTTTGCATTAGAAGTCCAACGCTGTATCCATCGTGCTACAGGGACGCAACGAACGATTATCCTTTCCTTATATGCAGTTGGATTCTTATTTTTGTTTGTTACTATTTATTCATTTTTTGATTTAATGAATGAATTAATATTTGAAAAAACTGTATTAACATCAAGGGTCATCCACTACAAGTTTAAAAAAATTATTTGAACTTGAATGGATGAATAGAATGTATTTTATAAACGATTGAAAATTTGAACAAGATATATATATATATATATATATATATATATATATATAAATGAATAATATATATAGGGCGAGTGAGAGTTAAAAGTAGGAATTGAAAAAAATTAAGCCATTTCTTAGTGATACGTTTGTTAATTCCATGAAATTAAAGTAAGATTCAATATGCGGGTTAAAGACGCAAAAACAAAAAGTTGAGTCTATATTAAGCGGGAAAAATATGCGTCAATTTTTTATATCAGAATCATCGTATGAAGCTGTTAATTTCAATTGAAGATTCAATTCAGGATCAATATTCAAAGATTATTATTTATCGGAAAAGGGGAAAGAAAATAAAACGCTTCATGATTAAATAGAGGTAATGTTTTAAACTTGCTGATACTCATTAATATTACTGTGAAAAATACGTAGATGATGTATTTCTTAATAATTGTTTTCAAATATAATTAGATTTTTACTTTCTAATAATATGTTATTACACAAATAAATAATTAATACGTGAATGACTTCACACACGATATTAAGTATAAACTAACACCTTATAGCAAGTTTACTAAATTTTTGTACTAGTTACTAATGGTTACTGCACTGCTTGACAATTGCTAAGAATCAAGTGATTTATGCAAAACTAAGTCTCAGAGAGCTGACCAATAAAAGTAAATTCAAGTTCAGAGAGCGTTGTACAAACACCAGGACTTGTTATCCGTATAAAAGACAGTGCATACAAGCTTATGATTCATACGGAAATTTATGCTGTTTGATATTTCATAAAAATACAGCTGGATGTTAAAAATGTTTTTTTTTCAGAAATTCTATTTGGTTTTTGCAATAATTAAGAGCAACATGTCAGCAAGACATCATTTGAGTGATTTCGATCCTGAACGATCAGTTGGCAGACTAGAAGCCGATCAAAGTGTAAGCAATAGGTGTATCAAAGAGTGTCATTTCGCGCTTAAAGAATGTGCTTGAAGGTGGGAATGTTTGAGAAATCATGCTGAGAGTCAAGGTAGGAACACCACACCTTTAGAGGATCGCTCGTGGTAAAAAGGAACAGGAATTTCACTCCTGGCCGAATAGCTGTAAACCTTGCAACTGCTACTGGTATACATGTTTCAGCAAAACCATCTCTCGGCGATTAACTCAAGTTTGTTTGTATGCTAGAAAGCTTGTTCGTTGCATCCCATTTAAGCTACGCCATAGTCGAGAGAGATCACGTCTCTGGGGTAAGGAACATGTTAGTTGGGATCACCCAAATTGGTCTGGAGTGACGTTTTCTGACGAATATTGTTTCAGTGTGACAAGTGATTTTGGTCAACAATTACTGTGGACAGAGTGTGATTCCTGAATCGCGCCAAACAGCGCTTGGCGCGTATATATATAGTACTCTTCGATATCAAATTAGTTCCCTTTGTGGAGTTACGCATTCTGATAACGAGGCTGATGATATAACCTTGACAGATTTAGATCATAACTTTGTCTGTGCTTTAGACCAATCCCTGCTGACTTTTTTATATTTATGTATGGTTTTTTTCTTCTTCAAATAATCTAAAAACGATAATGATAATATAATAAAGGAAAATTATATTGAAAAGAATTGTGTGTGCGTGTTTAACACAATACAATATTTTAAATGGTTTTTATGTATCCTACATGAAATTAACATTTAATCTAAATGAATAAACTTAGTAGCAATGCTAATTATTTTTTAATCAACAGACAAGTCTATGGAAATTTACCCACTTTGAAACTTAATAATAAGTTTTTTTTTATTTTCTAATGAATGTAAAACGCGAATAAGAAATTTATGAATCTCTTAAACTATTCTTAAATTTAAATTTGTGAAACGTTTTAACCTCATGAAGGCATCTCTTTCCTTAATTATATCAAAAGTTCTTATTCTTAAAAGGGTGTTTCACACGGAATAATTTTGGGCACAATTTGGCTTTTTTAAAATAAAAGGGAAATAAAACCAACTCTTTTGATGCAATTAAGGCTGAGTTTTAAACGGAAAAAGCTCTCATTATTTTAAATTCTTTAACTGAACATTCCCTTAGGTCATTGAGACAGTCTCTTTTGCAAAAAAGAAGAAAAAATTTATAAAAATGTTAAATAAAGTTCTTTTTCTGCGCTTAATTAAAAAAAATATTTTGAAGAACTTTAAATACATGAAGATGGATTTCTTTTAAAATAAGGAATTTTTGTAAGAGAACTTTTATAAGTTCAAATTAATAAAATTAAATATCTAAATTAAGAGCACTTAATCTACTTTTTAATAAATTTTCATTTCTAATGTTTAAGTAATGGTTTTTAAATTTAGAAAACACAATTTAAGATATTTTATCCAATGCTTTTTGTTGCAATTTATTCATTTCGTTTGTTGCACTTTAACAAAAGCAAAAAAGTTTTGAAATAACTCAAATAATATGCTAATTTTTTTACTTTAGAAGAATTCATCTCACAACATTTTTAAACTTATTACATTCATTTTACATACCCATTCTTTATTTGTATGAAAGAATCTTTCAAATATACTTTAACTTCTATGCTGTGTTTTACATATGAAGTCATCTGACTTTTAACCCTTTATCTACCGCATTATGATTTACTGCAGTTTTGTCGTGCAATATTTATTTATTTTTTGCATCACTACATTGAAAATTAAAGGATAAATATAAGCAAAATACTCAACTTAGGGAAATTTAATTAGTTAGAGATAATTAATTAGTGAAAGATATTCAATTGTAAAATTGATTATACACACTAATCACTTAAAATAAACAGTTAAATCGTATTCTAAGGTCTTAATTAACATATAAAAAAATAAGACACTCACCTTTTAACACGAAAACGCAATTTCTGCTATAAAACTACTTACTATCCGCGCTAAAATACTCATCATTGAACCCGTGGTGCCATATATCTTGGAAAAGTGGATTTAAAAGAATATTCCCGCTAAGTGTCGTATTAGTATTCGCAAAAATAGTTATTCTGTGCAATTTTAAATTGAGTGATCCTTATAAGTATCGTCGATAGATGAAAGGTTAATTATGTTGTATTTATATATATATATATATATACACATATGACTTGCATTTATATACTTATATATGTTATCTATTTACAAATGTTAATTTATTGTTCTTTTCATGCATATTCTAAAAGAAATTTCCTTTTTTCATTATGCTACAGAATTTTGTTTTAATATACATCAAAGATTGAATCATTACTTTACCGTACACTATAATTAGAACTACAAATTCACAACAATACTTCCAGTGCAAATATATATATATATATATATATATTGTTACGAATTTTGTGTAAATAGTGTAAATAATTTGTATTTGAGTGTTTAATGCATTTTTTTTACTCTATATATCGTTTATTTCACATGTTAAAATTGTACCATTCACAAGCAATGCCGCCCCTTACGTTATAATGGCGATCCAATGAGAACTTGGTGAAATCTTGGCGGTAGAGCCAAGTTGGCATCATTTTTGGCGACCAATTTGGTGACCATTTTGGCGTCGTTTGCGAGTTCGGAACCCTCGTTAACCTTCTAGAAAGTAGTAGATCTCTCCACTAGTGTCACGTTCAATGACACGAGCTGTTATATTTCTGGAAGTTTCTGTCACGCCAATAAAAAGATGCTCGCCTGAAAGGCGAGGAGTCTGGATTAAACCAGCGAGTAGTGAGGATTGTTTTGACTAGTGATTAGCTCGGCTGTGCTTGTGAATAATCTTTACTTACGAGTATTTTTAAACACTGTTATTGTGTTTGATTGTGTTGAAAGTGTGAAGCCCTTTTGGATATTTACTCTGTGAATATCGCTGCTGAATCCTGTATTTATAAAGGATTGGATTTTTGATAATAAATTCGCATCGCTCTTAAAGAACTGTTTATTTTCTTTGTGATTGTTTTGCATAAAATCCCCGAACCCTTGGATCTACGTAACAATATATAATTTGAGACAACCACACAGAAACATTTGGTCGAAACAGCCGTAAGTAACAGAATCTTAAAGAAAATATTTGTAAATATATATATCTACGCTTTAAATAATTCAACTGAATAGAAATAATATTGAATATTATCTTTTTTAAAGTAGATAAAATTTTTGGATGAAACATTTTGTTTCACTTTACTCAGCAAATATTTTTTTTAAAAAAATCTTTTTTTTTTAAACAAATAGCCTGAAAGAAAATTCATACATGTAAGTTTTTAATGCAGTATTTCAGTGGACACACCTCCTAGAACTAGCATTGCATATTTCAAAGAATATAACTCAAAAAAACATTTAAAGTAGATCAATCTGTTATGGGCACTTTATGTAAAGGCAAATAAAGAAGTATTGCATTTATTAAAAATTATGATCTAATTTTTAATATAATTTTACTCATTAATAATATTAATTTGTGATCCAAGTGTCACTTCTTATTACATTATTTAATAACTGGGATACGTGCTCACTTTTTTTCACGCAATCTGTCGAAGTCTATGTCTAAGGAGATTGAATGAAATTACATTACTTATTAAGAGTTTAATTTCTTTTATACTTTGTTTTTGCAGTCTTTCACGTTGAGAAACACATTTCACTTAAAAACAATGGTCTAAATGGCATTAAAATGTTTGTAGTTGCATGATAAAACCCGCGTATTTCATAGGAATTTTCAACCAAAAATTTAGATGCTGTTCCTGTTAAATTTATATTAAAACATCATATATGTTAGCATGTTGATAAGTTGTGTCCTCTCCTTCATAATAGGTGTTTTTACCAAAAGTACAGAAAGGTGAATTTTTTATTGGAAAACAATTTAGTTCAGGCATTTTGTTGATTAACGAGTAGAAAGTATCTAAAGGAACTCGAGATAGTAAACAATAGAATATTTTGAATCTAGAAGGAAGTATATATATACATATATATAAAGATAGTGTTTTAATATTAATTTATTATACTATAATAAAACTTTAAAAAGTGTTGCACACAATAAATTTATTATATATAAATAAAATGTTTGGTTTTAATAAGTAGGACGATCTATAGATACTTGTAACTGTATATTCATAGAGAACGTAAATCCATTTTGAATACATACACTTGCTGGAAAAAGTATACGTTCACCATCATAAATCATACAGAAAAGATAAAATTTAATAGAAATATAATCTTTTTTCTAACAAAATTTCATCAATTTGTTTACTATTATTTAAATATTGAGCATGCAAGAATTTGTTAATTTTGAATTAAAACTACTCATGATAACGTAAGTTTTGTAGCAAAACACACAAATCGTAGGCGGAAAAAGTCTGCGTTCACTATTTGAATATTCTTGATTCTTGGAATTTGTATCAACAGGCTTATATAGGTTAACAGAGTTTTTGCATTCAGTTAACAAGTAAAATAGCTTAAGAAAATTGTGACGCAATAATTGTTACGTTTTTGTGAGATACGAAGCAATTCAAGGGCATAGAAAATAAAAAGATGGAAGTTAGTATAAGTGAGCATAAAATCATTGTGAAAATGTGAAAAGAGGGAAGAAGTCGTCAAGATATAGTCAGATCCTTTGGACAGCAGCATTTATCTATCCAGCATGTTATTTATAACTTGAAATCTACAAGAGAGTTTACACATACAAACCTCGTTTAAGTCACCCATCTAAGCTCACAATCAGAGAAAAACGAAGTATGACATGAATGGTGAAAAAAAATCCATGTTTGACTTCGACTCAAATAGCAACAGACGTTCACCAGAAGCTAAACAAAAATATTTGGGTGGATACTGCAAGAAAAATCTTGAAAAAGGCCTGATACCGTAGTAGAGTGGTTCGCAGAAAACCTTATATTTCAATGATTAACCAGCTTAAGCGGATAGTTTTTGCAAAAGATCATATACATAAGAATCTGGAGTTCTAAGAGAACTGTGATATTCTCTAATGAGGGCAAATTTTCCATCTTCGGCATAAAATGTCGTAAATTAGTCTGGAGAAAACCTTGCTCAGCGCTTCAAAAAGAGCCTTTAGTACCAAGGGTAAAAAACGGCGGCGGTGGAGTCATGGTGTGGGGGCATGGCGAACAATGGTGTTGTCAAGTTGGAGTATATAGAATCAATTATGAACAAATATGATTACTTTTATGTCCTAAAAAACAATTTAAAGGAAAATGCAACCAAACTCGGCTTAGGATAATAGTTTCGTTTCCAACACGACAACGATCCTAAGCACACCGCTGGGATTATGAAGCTTTGGCTCTTGTATAATATCCCAAATAAACAGCAAATGGCCCCTGTATCATCTGATCTGAATCCTACAGAACATTCATGAGATTTGCTGGAACTTAGGATTCGTCAACACAATGTATCTAGCAAGGATATGCTGAAGAGTGTTCTTAAGGACCAATGGGAGAAGATAAGCACTGAAGAAACCACAAAATTTGTTAGTTCAATACCAAAACGACTTCAGGAGGTTCTCAAATGATCAGGTTATCTAACCAGCAACGAAATAGTTCATTTTATTCCTTTTAAATATTTTTTATAGTTAATACTAAAACAGTGAACGCAGATTTTTTCTACTTGATTTTTGTTATTATCGCTGCAAACCTGTCTTTATTTTAAAATATATGAAGGCAAACCAAATTTACTTTTGTTATTCTGAATACTTAAAATGAACTAAATAAAATATAATTAAAAAATAAATTAAATCCCATTTTTAAAACTTTTTTTCGTTGATCATGTAAGCAATAGTACGTGAATGCAGACTTTTTCTAACTAGTGTATCTATTTTTACTCGATTTTTTCATTGCGACTCATGGAAACCCAGGTTTCCAGGAACTCAGTTTGGGAACCAATGCAGTATTTCAACAATTCATATTTTCCCCTTAAAACATAAATTTAGAATTTTGTGTTAAAATTTATCTATTTTTTATTATTATTCGTAAAAGTAATCCAAGATTTCAAAACCATAAACTATTGTACTAACTCCTAAAATTTTTTCTCAAACCTTCCTCAAAGTACACTTAAAGAAACTTATTTAGAAGTTTTTGAAGAATTTTTGATAGTAAAAATCGTTGTACTTCAGCAAAGTTCAAATAGAATGTAATTTGACTTTTTCCACTAGCATATGCAAGCAATTTCTCATAAAGAAACTCCTAAAAATGTGTAAACCAAATAAAATGCATTAAAAGCTTATTGAATACAAAAGTGCAAAAAAGTTCAAAGAGTATAAATATGGCGCCAAACATTGTCTCTATTTATCATCATTAAAATGCCAGTATGGCCTAATAAAGACAACCCAGACAATAACTTGTATTGATCTTACATTTTTGTAGCCCTAAACGAAAACAAGTTTGAGTATTTTGCATAATATTTTCGACTTGTTATTATTTGAGACATAGTATTGCTCAGAAGAGGAATACTCTCCAAATAAAAAATTAAATTATGAAGAGAAGATGATTTAAACTTTCAAGAGATAATGGATTTTTTATCATTTGCAAACGACTATCTGAATTATTCATCAACTAAGAAGTAACTAGCTTTGTTTTTCATTTTAAACTCATTTAAAAATCCTTCCTTATTGATTTTCTGAAATATTTTTGTATTATTTTAATTTTCTATATGATTGTTTTGACCATCTGTCAAAGAGATTACTCCAGTGTTTCTCAAACTGTGGGGCGCGCCCCCCTGGGGGGCGCGATAACCCTTCAAGGGGGGCGCGAGCATATCTAAAATAAATGGTTAAAAAAAATTAATTTACTGGAATGAAAAAAAAATACTTTCTGATATAATAAAAAAAAATACAGATTTACATTGATATGATTTATATATATCATCTAGTGAAAAAGGGTCATCAAAAATAAAAGATTCTACTTTGAATGCTCATTAGCTATCTTTAATCCTATAACTAAATAAAAAAAAATATTTTGTTTGCTTTGCTGTAATCCTACGATGAGAGATTTTTTATTACGTTTCTTTTAACCTAAAATATTACTTTGCTGGCTTTCGAACTTACTGTTATCGTTACCTGCATCCCTTTTTTTAGAGAAGTTGTAAATTATATAATTCTGTTGCCCTTTTTTTTCACAATGTGAAAGAGTTTTATGATACATGGATAAGCATATTGGGGCACTTTGAAGGTTTAAATTTGGGCCCAAGATTTATTTTTATGAGTTTACTGAAACATATAATACAAAAATCGTTAATTTGGGAAAAACTGTTTATTTGCTACCAATGATTTTTGACAGAGAACCCTTTAATATGACAGTCTTAATGAGAGCTAAAATGAATTGATAACATATCTCCTTTTTGAGAGTGGCAAAACTTTTTATGGAATTTTAAATACTTGTTTAGACCGAGTTCCGGCACGACCACTTTTCAAAATATTTTCTTGAACATGTTGCATTTTCCCTATGAATAACTTAGTGGTTTTAATTGTGATGTTGTACGACTGATTATGGTTTATAAATGTAAATGAGCAGAATATAAAAAAAAAAATTTGGGGATCTGTGATTTTCTGAAAGGAAATTGAAGCTGATCAAACAAGGGAAACACTTGTTGAAATAATGCATATTAATCAAAGGGTTTGCGAAAGTAAAGTTGAGAAAAGCAATAAACATGAAAAGAAAGGAACATTTTCGATAGCAAAAAGTGTCTGTGATTTGTGTTCTTTATTAGGGTCACGCACATTTGGAACAATTTAGTTCAGTTTTATTGGATATTTTCTCATATTATGAAAAACAAAGAGAAAAATCCTAGAAATAGGTAAGTATATTTTTTCTTAGTTAAATTTTTCACTGTGATTTTGCACACCTGATCCCGGGCTTTCTCGCTGTAAATATTAAAAAAATAACACAATTGTTATTCATTAAAATTTTATATTCTTTTTTTGTTACTTAACATTTATTCTAAATGCTAATTCTGCGAGGCTTAAAATTACAGTTCATTCAAAACCGTTTATAATATGAGTATTCATTTCAATAAATCATTTTATATTTTTGTATACATTGCCATGCAATTGGTTTTACTCTCCTTACAATTAAGCTATTACATAAAGAATAATATATTATCATTTTTAAAAAAAACCTCGTGTTAAGAGTGGGTACTTCAGCCAGTTAGGGAAAAAGTTTAATAATTATCAGTGACTTCCATGGGCTTGTCTTTAGAGCAAATTTTTCAAAGGAAGGCTAAAAATTAGAAAAATTTACACTCAGAGTTATTTTTGATATTTGCTCAGATCTATATTTTGTCTTCAAAGTAGCCATCGCAGAAAATCCAGATTCACAATGGTATGATGTTAAAAAAGGTTATAGTATACGAAATGCTTTTGTTTTCAGTGCAGAAAATTCAGCAAAACCACTCTATCTAGAATTCAAAGAGTGATTTATTACAAAATTGCCCTTTAATTTGTCACTGGATGTGAAATCTGAAAATCTTTTTCGGGAGTTGAGGTTT
>BMAV01010926.1:0-15272 GCA_019973955.1 Trichonephila inaurata madagascariensis
TGGTGGAATAGAAATTCAATATAAAGAATTTGGGAAAACTTCGCTTGAATTCATTATAGAATTCTTCAACAGTTGAAGGAAGGAGATCTGCAGAAGGTAATATTTGGATTAATTAGATGAATCGGTTTATTTATTATAATTAAGATAAAGGTCTAGTTGGTGATTGACTTGAATAAAAGGTTTAATTGGGTGTTAACTCTCATTTAAATAAAGTTGTCAAATTAGAATTAAGTAATATAAGTTATTTTAATAAAAGTTGTATTAAGAACTCTATGTCTCATCATTTTGATAACCCCACACCTCTAGCTTACGCGGACCCGGGAACGAAAGTCACCCGGATGGCTATGCCCAATACAAAAAAATGAAAGAGGAAACGATTGTTCCAATTCAATCCCCATACGCGTCAAGTTGTGTTATGCAAAAAAAATAATGGGTTACCACCGAAATCCGAAGCTTTTAAAGATTTGCAGTAGACAAAAAAACTAAATTCGATCACAAAGTATCCGCGATACCCTTTACCGTTAATAGATGATTTAATAACGAACATCCATGTACAACAATAATGTCATCTCTTGATCTAAGAAGGGGGTACTTTCAAATGGCAAAAACCCCAGTGATATTGAAGACCGCATTTGTAGTAAAAATGGCCATACTTTCGCGGATATTCGGTTTATCAGAGCAGCCCCAAATTTTAAAAAAGGCAATTGACATAATCCAAAACCGGTGATGGGGGAGGTTTGTGAGTGTTTATATGGATGATGTGATTTCTCATCTCCATCATTCCCCAAATGTTGAACATTTAAGGGAATTTTTTTCGTTGTTGCAAGATGCAGGATTGACATTAAATAAAAAAAAAATGCAAATTTGGGTGGATGAATTGAAGTATTTGGTTAATTATTAGTAAAGAAGGAATTAAAAGGGATGAGACAAAGGTTGAGCCATACTAGAGATGAAACCCCCCCGTAACTAAAAAAAGAGGTGCCCGTTTTGGGTATGTCCCAGTGGTACGCGAAATTTTTAAAAATTATGCGGATCTTTGTGACCTTTTATAATCTTAAACGAAAATTAAAAAATTTGTCTGGTCCAATGAAGCAAAAAAAGGCATTCTAAGAGGTCAAGGCGGCGGGAACAAAAGCGCCAGTTTTAAAAATTACCAAACTTTCAGGGCCTTTCGGATTTACAGATGCCAGTTCGATGGGTTTTTGGGAGCAGTGCTTAATCAACAAAACAGCCCGTTATATTTGCTTCACGTACACGAAAAACGCAGAGGGGAATTATACAGTAAGGGAAAAGAAATTCAGCAGTAGTAGGGGCGTTGAACAAATTCAGAACATATTTAGGATCATTGCCAAAAAGTAATAACGGTCACGCTGCCTTAACACGCCTAACACATGGCAAAAATTTGTCGAGTAGGATGATTAGATGGGCACTCAAATTAGCAGAATTCAATATAGAATGGGAACATAGACCAACCAAAATGAGTGGCTGAATACTTTCAAGGAATCCCGTGGAAAGTATGGGGAAAAAAATTTAATTGTGCCATAATCAGGATTTAGTACTTTCTTCGGGGAAAAATTTTAACAGAACAGAAAAATGACCCAGAATTAGGTCATATCTATAGATATTTAGAAACCCGGAAGATAACTCGGTTAATGCAACGATATGTGAGAATTGGTCCCCCGATTTCCGTTTTAAATTTAAGGATTGTTATTTTATGGGAAACACGCAACGCGTTAGGTGAAATATTGTATACATTTAAAAAACTTTAAGGAATGAAATAATGAGAGAATTTCACGACAGGAAAATTGCTGGACACTTAGGAAGATTTAAAAAGTATCATAAAATTCGGGGCGTTTGTTATTTCCCCACATGGGGAAAAAATTGATCAAAATGTCTCTACATGCCATATTTGGGCCAAGTTAAAAACTATAAAACGCGTTACCAGCTGGTCGATTAAATCCATTTTATCGAATTATCCGAATGAAATAGTGAGTTGATTTTTTAGGCCCGATCCCATATCGAGAATAAGACGTAACCGCTATATTTTAGTTTTAACCCTTCATTTCAGCAAATGGGCGAAAAACCCCTTAAAAAGGCCTACCGTATAATAGGGGAATTTTTTTATAACTTTTAAAAGGTTTGGAGCTCCAAAAAATTTTGGATAATGGTCCCCAATTTATATCCGAAATTTTTGAGCACTTGGAAAAATTTGGCATAAGGCATTTAAGCTGTTGCAATCGACCACGCAAAAGGGCTGAAAGAGTTAATCGAGATATAGGGAAAAAGAGCAAACTATGTTAATGATCAACACGATACTTGGGATCAATTTCTGAGTTTGCTTACGCATTTTTACGGCGGTAATGAAACAACGGGAAAATCACCTGCTGAATTATTTTTTTGGTCGAAAATTGATTACAACCATTTTAAAACTAGTTATGATATCGGAAAGTTCAAAATTCAAAATATTGAAAAGAGCTTTAAGGAAGCAGCTAAGTACGAAAATTAAACAGGAAAGGTGGGAAAAATATTTAAAAACGTAGAAAAAAACATAAAAAAAAGGTAAATGATTGGGGCTTATTAGAAAAACACCCTGTAAGTTCAAGCCAACAAAGTATTGGTAAATTTAAACAAAAAATTTTAGGGACCAAAAGTAATAGAAGTTAAAACAACAATAATATTGTAATATGGAAATCAGGAAAAAGAAACAGTTAACGTAGATCAAATAAGAATATATCGTCATAGGAAATGTGACGAGGTCAATTAAACAATCCCAAATAGTATAAGATAAAATCGGGGGAAAACTCGTATTTGGAAAAAGTACATCAAAGAAAATGAGTCACAATATGGGAAAAAAAAAATCTGCGGTAAAAACGTAAGTTAGAGGCAAAAAGGGATTGGTAACCAATCAAATCAATATAAAATACAGAGAGGACCCAAAAAAACAAATCACTGGTCAGATCGTTTCCCTAGTTCATTTGGGAATGAAAAAAAAAGCAAAAGGATAAGGAATAATAGGGTAAAAAAGATCAGGTGTGTGGGGGAAAGGGGCCAAAAAAGGTGGCAGAAAAAGGGGAACCAATAATATTAAAAAAAAGAATTTTTTATCCAGTACTATTTCTAGAGATAGAAAGAAGAGCAGAAGAAATCAACTGAAGTTCCATATAAAAGAACTACAACCAAGGCCGACGGAGAACAGAAAAGAACCCCGAACAGCCAAGGAAAAAAGGGGAAGTCAAGGAAGGGACGACAAGGAGATTACAACCCTACAACAAGCAAAACAATAAATTCCAGTAAAACCCGGGGAAAAAGAAGAGTGGTAGCCCCCTCATCGTTGGACGTAATGGTCGGAGAACACATATAAAATCAGGTTTTTTTTTCATTTTTATGATTTTCCCAACAAGTGGTCGGAAGAATTTTGCAAAGAAAGAAGTCTGGGGCGGTGTTTAAAGTTATAAGCCAAGTCAAACACTACAATGAGTGTTTATTTAATTTTGGAAACTTTGACTTTTAAAAATTTTTTTCGGGAAAAAACATTTGTAATCGCACATTTGTTTGTTCGATGTATGACTTCGTGATTGCAAAAATTCCCCTTTGGTTTTTGTTATAATAGTTTATTAAAAAATGTTTGTAATTGTATAATATTTTATATATATATATTTGTGGTATTGTTACGAAATATGAGGCATCTGGTACGGGGAAACGCGGCGATAGGGCATAACAATAAAAGGGGTGGGGCTCATTGGGAGTTTTGGAACCAGATGGGGGGAATGGAGATGAAAATTTATTGTATATACAAATAATATATAATGAATAATTGTGAAATAATTGATATTTTTAAACATAAATTGGAAACAATGATCAAAAGTTTTCATTTCAGGAGACTGACCTGAAAATTATGAAAATTATAACTAACAAGAAAGGAGCGGAAATTCCAGCTCCATATGCAGTGTTGATGCAAAGATTGGGGCTGGGCACCCCCAAAATTTTTTTTGAAAATTTAATGTATAGTTATTTTAAAAGATTGGGTGTTAAAAATGAGAGGGGGATAAAAAACAGTAATTAAATGTTGGGCCCAGTTATTGAAGTAAAATTTATTGTCACGAGTTTAAATTTAAATTGAATAAAATTTAATTCTAAGATGAGTAATGAAAATTAAAGCAAGATAAATATTGGAAATTATAAAAATTAAAATGAGGATTTAAGATTAAAAATTTTAAAAAAAACTCAGAAAGCGAAGAAATTTGAAAAGATTTAGACACGTAATTTATTAAGGGGATTGAGAACCCTTAATAAATCACGTTTTTCTTCTTGAGGGGGGTTTTGAGCCCTCGCGTCCTTCTGCTAACATAACCCTATGTTCTTTGACGGCCCATTAATGGCAAAAACCTTTCCCAAACCCCAAAACCAAGAAAAAAACGAATGTAAAATGTAAATGAGATACACTTTAAAAAATAGAAGCGATGATAAGAAAGGGCGGGGTTTAGAGATAGCTTAGTGGGAATCTTTCGATCAAGAGTTAGCAGTCCGATAGCTTTGGTAGGAATAGAAATTCAATATAAAGAAGTTGGAAACTTCGCTTAGTCAATTACATTATAAATTTTCTCAACAGTTGAAGGAAGGAGATCTGCAGAAGGAATATTTGGTATAGGTAATTAGATGAATCGGTTTATTTATTATAAAAGATAAAGGATCTAGTTGCGGATCTGGCTTTAATATAAGGTTTAATTTGGGGTTTAAATCTCACTTTAAATAAAGTTGTCAAATTAGAATTAAGTAATATAAGTTATTCTTAATAAAAGTTTATTAAGAACTACTATGTCTCATCAGATAAACCCCCACCCCTAGCTTACGGGATCCGGAACGTCATAGTCATCACAGGATGGCTATGTGCAATAAAAAAAGTTACAAGAGGAAACGATTGTTCCAATTCAATCCCCATACCCTCACCAGTTGGTTATGCAAGAAAATAATGGGTTACCACCAAAAATCCGGGAAACATATAGATTTGCAGTAGCTATAGAAAAATAAATTGATCACAAAGACCGCGATACCCTTTACCGTTAATAGATGATTTAAAAACGAACATCCCTAAACAATAATGTCATCTCTTGATCTAAGAAGGGGGTACTTTCAAATGGCAGTAAACCCCAGTGATATTGTTAAGACCGCATTTGTAGTAAAAAGTGGCATTTTGCTTTCAAGGGGATGCCATTCGGTTTATCGGGAGCAGCCCCCAATTTTAAAAAAGGCAATTGACAAATCCAAAAAACCGGGGATAGGGGGTTTTTTGGAGTGTTTATATGGATGATGTATTATCTCATCTCCATCATTCACTCACCATGTTGAACATTTGGGGGTTTTTTCGTTGTTGCAAAATGCAGGATTGACATTAAATAAAAAAAAAAAATGCAAAATTGGGGGTGCGATGAATTAAGTATTTAGTTAATTATTATAAAAAAGGGAATTAAAAGGGATAAAAAGGTTCGAGCCATCCCAGGATGAAACCCCCCCCGTAACTCAAAAGAGGTGCCCAAGTTTTGGATGTCCCAGTGGTACGCGAAATTTATTAAAATTATGCGGATTTTTGTGACCATTTATAATCTTAAACAAAAATTTAAAAAATTTGTCTGGCCCAAGAAGCAAAAAAAGGCATTCTAAGAGGTCAAGGCGGCGGTAAAAAAGCCCCATTTTTAAAAAATTACCAAATTTTCGGGGAGCCATTCGAGTTATTTACAGATGCCAGTTCGATCGGTTTGGGAGCGTGCTTAATCAAAAAAAACAGACCCGTTATATTTGCTTCACGTACACGAACAACGCGAGAGGAATTATACAGTAAGGGAAAAGAGAATGTCTGCAGTAGTATGGGCTTTGAACAAATTCAGAACATAAGGATCATTCCAATTAAAGTTTAAAGGATCACGCTGCCTTAACACGCCTAACACATGGCAAAATTTTTCGAGTAGGATGATTAGATGGGCACTCAAATTGCAAATTCAATATAGAATGGGGAACATAGACCGGGAACTCAAAAAGAGTGGCTGGGCATACCCTTTTTAAGGAACCGTGGAAAGTATAGTGGGGGAAAAATTTAATTTGCCATAACGGGGTTTAGTACTTACTTTGCGGGAACAATTAATAACAGAACAGAAAAAATGACCCAGAATTAGGTCATATCTATAGATATTTAAAAAAACCCGGGAAAATAACTCGGTTAATGCAACGATATGTGAGAATTGGTCCCACGATTTGTTTAATTGAAGGATTGTTATTTTTGCGAAACACGAACCTTAGGGGAAAAGGTATACATTTCAAAAAATTTTGAATGAAATAAGAGAGAATTTCAGACAGGCCAATTTTGGACACTTAGGGAAAATTTTAAAAAGTATCATAAAATTCGGGGCGTTTGTTATTTCCCGTACAGAGAAAAATTTATTGATGAATATGTCCTACATGCCATATGTGCCAAGTTAATAACTATAAAAAAACGTTACCAGCTGGTCGATTAAATCCAATTATATCAAATTATCCAAATGAGATAGTGACGTTAGATCTGTTAGGCCCGTATCCTATATCGAAAAAAAAGACGTAATTTATTTTTTAAAAGTAATAACCGATCATTTCAGTAAATGGGCTAAAATTATAAAATTTTTAAAAAGGCCTCATCTCGTATAAATAGCGAATTTTTTTTTTGATAATTTTTATATCCGGTTAGGGCAGTGTTTCTAAAATTGGGGGGCGCGCCCCCGGGGGGAAACGCGATAACCCTTAAAGGGGGGCGCAAATACCCGAAAAAAAAAAAAGGGTTTTAAAAAAAATTAAATTTCACGGGAAATGAAGAAAACAAAATATTTTGTTTTTAATAAAAAAAAAGGGTAATTTTATATATATCATCTGGTAAAAAAATTCACAAAAAAAAAAAAGATTCTACTTTGAACGCTCATTAGCTATTTTTTTGACCCCTTCTAAAAAAAAAAAATATTTTGTTTGTTTTGCTGAAATCTTAGGGATAGAGTTTTTTTATATTACGTTTTTTTTTAACCTAATATATTATTTTTTTTGCTTACTTTAAAAAACGTACTGGTATTTTTTTTGCACCCCCTTTTTGTAGAAAGTTGAAAAATTATATAAATTTTTTTGCGTTTTTTTCCACAATGTAAAAAGATTTTTTATGATGCATGGAAAAAACATATTAAGCACTTTGAAGGATTAATTGCCCAAAGATTTTTTTTTGGTATACTGAAACATATAATAAAAAAAATCGAATTCTGTGTGGGAAAACTGTTTATTTGTTCCCAAAAATGACCTTGACAGAGTTTCCCTTCAATATGACAGTCTTAATGGTAGCAAAATAAATTTGACCACATTTTTCCCTTTTTGGAGAATGGAAAACTTTTTTTTATATTTTTAAAGGAAACTCGTGTTTAGAAATTTCCCCGGCCCGGACCACTTTTGTTCAAAAATATTTTTTTTAAACTGCTTTTTTTCCCAATGAATAACTTAGGGGTTTTTTAATTTTGTGATGTTGGCCAAACTGTTTAAAGGGTTTATAAATGTAAATGAGCAGAATATAAAAAAAATTGGGCATCTGTGTTCTCTAAAAGGGAAATTAAATTTTTGATAAAAAAAAAGGGAAACACTTGCTGAAATAATGCATATTAATCATGTTGGGAAAGTAAATTTGAGAAAAGCAAAAAACCCTTTGAAACAAAAGGGAAAAATTTTTTCAAAAAAGCTACTTTTGGAACTTTATCAAAAAAAATATGAAGCCATAAGTGTACCGCAAAATGCACTTCCCCCCCGTCAAAAAGACACAAGCAAAAAAAAGGTTCAAAAAAAGAATTTTTTGTCCATCATCAAAGGACTTTAAAAAACTTCAATAATGGAAAAAAAAAAACCCCCAGTTTTGTTTGCAAATAACTTTCCTGTAAATTTTAAAGAGAAAATTTGGTCAGTGATTTTTTTTGTCCTTCTTTGGGTCACGCACATTTGGAACTATTTAGTTCAGTTTTATTGGATATTTTCTCAAATTATAAAAAGACAAATTAAAAAAATCCTTGAAATAGGTAAGTATATTTTCTCTTAGTTTAAACTATTCACTGAAATTGGGGTTTTTTATCTTGTATATTGAAAATAATTAAAAAAAAAAAAGGTTAGGGGCATCACCCCCCGCAAACCATTAACGTTGGGTGTCGAGTGCACACCTGATCCCGGGCGAAAACATTTTGAAGTTTTCTCGCTTTTAAATATTAAAAAATAACAAAATTTGTTATTCATTGGAATTTTATTTTCCCTTTTTTTTTATTATTTAAACCTTTTTCCCAAATGTAAATTCTGGAAGCTTAAAATTACAGTTCGTTCAAAACTGTTTATTATATTTAGTATTCATTTCAATAAATCTTTTTACATTTTTGTATACATTGTCATGCATTTGGGTTTTAAAACTCTTACAATTAAGTTTATTATACCCAAAAAGGTAATGTATTATCTTTTTTTAAAAATAAACTCATTTTAAAAGGGGTATTTGCCGGTATAAGAACGGTTTAAAAAATCCAATTTTAGTGACTTCCAGGGGATTGGGGTGCAGACAAATTTTTCAAAAAAGGCAAAAAATTAGAAATTGATTTTTGAGTTTTTTTTTTGATTTTTAAACTCAGATCTATATTTTGTTTTCAAAGTACCCATCGCAGAAAACCCGGGATTCACAAAGGTATGATTTTAAAAAATGGTAATAGTATACGAAATGTTTTTTGTTTTCAGTGCAGAAAATTAAAAGCACCCAATTCTATCCAGAATTCAAAAGTGATTTATTACAAAATTTCCCCTTTTTTAATTTCGTCACTGGATGTGAAATTTTGGAAGATCTCTTTTGGGCTTGAGACCCCTTCTTATTGATTGAGTTTTGGAATTTTAAACGTCGCACTGTTCAGCTACACGAGGGCTTTGAAGTCCTTCTGAAGTAAAAATGGTTTCCCTAACCCATTCGTAGCTTTTACCAATTTCCCCTCGTCTTTTAATTTGATGCTTTATTATCGTCGAATGCTCGCTGCGTTTTAAAAAAATATATCAATGATTTTGCTTTAATCCACTGCCGCGCGTAAATACTTAATACCGGGGAATTACAATTAACGCGTGAATTATAAAAATGTACATTCAAGAAAATTCGGTATCTAATCGATTCGGCCAAGACTGACTAAATTGTACGAAGTACGGGATTTTCACATGTTTTGTGCGGACGTCCGTTTGGGTTTTCCCCTAGTTTCCCGTGAACGTTTGCAAGAATGCCAGATGTAAGGGATAGATGAGAAAACATGTTTTGGGCCTTTTTTTAATGACATAGGGTTTTTTAGAAATGGATTTTGAAGGAAAAAAAATTTTTAATTAAATATTATTTCTCAACCTGTTTAAATTTTAAAAAAATTAGAAAAAAAATAAATAATTATATAACCTATTACTAAAAAAGTAATTTATTTAAAATATATATTATTTTTTAAGGTAAAATATAAAAAAAATTTAATACTTATTTTTAATTAATTTGTACGGTTTATAAAAAATCATATTATAAGCTTTAACGTAAAAGTACTTTTTTTATTTTTCCAATATATTTATTATTATTATTTTTAAATTTGCCAGTATTGAAAGTTTGAGAAGCACTGAAATAATGCGTTTTATTTTCTTATAAAATAAACCCTCGTGCAAAAACGGGTATTTCCCAGCCGGTAAAACTTTTAATTTTTTTAGTGTGGGGTGTGCTGCACAGAGTATTTTATAACTAATTAATTAATACTGAATTAAGAACAAGTTTAATAAGTATTGGATTTCCCAAAAATGGGTTTCTCTTGCAGAGCAAATTTTTTTTAAAAAGTGTGTTAGAAATTGCCCCTCTGAGTTTTTTTTCTATATTTAGCTGATATCTATGTTTTTTTCTTCTAAAGCCGGTTTTTTTTTGCAATATCCCCCAAATTTTAAAAAATTAGAAAAAAGGAAAAAAAATAACAATAATTATCCTATTATTTTAATTTTTTTTTTGCTTAAAAGTAACAATAAAATTTAATACTTATGTTATTAATTTGTACGGTTTTTTAATTAAGATCATTTATTTAAACATCAAAAATGCATTTATTTTGGGATTCAGTAATTTATTAAAGTATAAGGGGGGGCGATAAAAATTTGGGTTGAAAAGGGGGGCCAGTATTGAAAGTTTGAGAAGCACTGCGTTATGGAGCTCCCAAAAAAATTAATAAGTGATAATGGTCCATAATTTATATCAGAAATTTTTGAGCATTAATGAAAGGTTTGGCATAAGGCATTTAAGACTGTTTCATATAGACCACAAAACAAATCGGACTGAAAAGAGTTAATCGAGATATAGTACAAATGATTGCAAATTATGTTAATGATCAACACGATACTTGGGATCAATTTTACGTGAGTTTGCTTAACCCATTCCGGGAAGGCGGGGGAATGAAACAACGGGGAAAAACACCTGCTGAATTATTTTTTTGGTCGAAAAAATTTATTACACCATTTCAAAACTAGTTATGAAAATAGGAAAGTTCAAAATTCAAAATATTGAAAAAAAGCTTTAAGGAAGCTAGACTAAGTACGAAAATTAAACAGGAAAAGGGGGGAAAAATATTATAATAGACGTAGAAAAAAACATAAAAATAAAAGGGAAATGATTGGGTCTTATTAGAAACACCCCTGTAAGTTCAGCAGCCAACAAAGTATGTGCTAAATTTAAAAACAAAAAATTTAGGGGCCTTATAATAATAGAAGTTAAAAACAACAATAATATTGTAATATGGAAAAACAGGAAAAAAATTAACAGTTAACGTAGATCCCAAAAAAGAATATATCGTCATAGGGAAAAGTGACGAGGTCGAAAGGGAAAAGGTATCCCAAATAGTATAAGATCAAGTCAAAAGGGAAACCCCGTACTTGGAAAAAAATACATCAAAAAAAAAATGAGTCACCCAAAATGGGAAAAAAAAAAAATCTGCGGGGGAAAAAAGTGTTAGAGGGGAAAAAGGGGTTGGTAACCAATCAAATTATAAAAAAAAGAAGGACCCATAAAAAAAAATCACTGGTCAGATTTTGCTTCCTAGTTCATTTGGGAATGAAAATAAAAGCAAAAAAGGGTAAGGAATAATAGGGGTATTAAAAAAATCAGGGGGTGTCAGGGGGAAGTGGACCGCAAAAAAGTGGCAGAAAAGGGGAAACCCAAAAATATTAAGAAAAGAACTTTTTTTTATCCCGTACTATTTCTAGAGATAGAAAGAAGAGCAGAAAGAACCCAAATGAAGTTCCATATGAAAAGGGGGAACACAACCTAAAGGACGACGGAGAACAGAAAAAAAACCCCGAACAGCCTTTGGGGGACAACAGGGGAAATCAAAAGGGAAGGGGCGACAAAAAGGGGATTACAAGCCCTACAACAAGCAAAACAATAAATTCCAGTACAACCGGGGGAAAGAAGAGTGGTAGCACCTCATCGTTGGACGTAATGGTCCCGGGGAAACATATAAAAATCAGGTTGTATTGTTTCCCTTTTTTTATGATCTTAAAAAAGTGGTCGGAAGAATTATTGCAAAAAAAAAGAAGTCTCGGGCGGTGCTTAAAAATTATAAGCCAAGTCAAACACTACAATGAGTGTTTATTTAATTTTGGAACTTTTAATTTTTTAAAAATTTTTTTGGGGAAAACATTTTTTAACGCACATTTGTTTTTCTTGATGTATGACTTTTGTGAGATGCGAAAATTCCTTTGGTTATTTGTTTAATAGTTTAAGAAAAATGTTTGTAATTGTATAATATGTGTTTTATATATATTTTGGTATTTTTCGTATTTTGAGGCATCTGGTGCAGGGAAACGCGGCGTAGTCAGGGCACCAACAATAATAATAAAAGGGCTGCGCGGCTCATTGGGAGTTTTTTTGGGAAACCCGATGTGGGAATGGAGATGAAAAAATTTTTTGTGATATACAAATAATATATAATGAATAATTGTGAAATTAATTGATATTATGTAAAAAATAAATTGGAAACAATGACTCAAAAAATTTTCATTTCAGGAGACTGACCCTGAAAATTATGAAAAAATTTTAACTTCAAAAGAAAAAGGGGGCGGAAAATTCCCGCTCCATATGCAGTGTTAGATGCAAAGATTGGGTTTTGCACCCCGAAAATTTTTTTTAAAATTTAAGTGTATAGTTATTTTAAAAGGGTTGGATTTTTTAAAAGTGAGAGTGGGGAAAAAATTCGTAAAATTTTTAATGTTGGCCTAGTTATTTGAAGTAAAATTTATTGTCACGACTTTAAATTTAAATTGAATATTAAATTTAATTCTAAGATGAGTAATGAAAATTAAAGTCAAGATAAATATTGGAAATTATAAAAATTAAAATGAGGATTTAAGATTAAAAATTAAATAAAACCCCGGGAAAACGAAAAAAAATTTAGAAATAGAGATTTAGACACGTAATTTTTTTTAAGGGCATTGAGAACCCCTTAAAATAAATCACGTTTTTTTTCTTGGGGGGGGTTAGACGTTCTCGGGGTCCCTTCTGCTAACATAAACCCCCGTTTTTTGACGCCACGAAACAAAAAACCCAACCCAATACCAAAAAAAGGTAAACGAATGTAAAATGTAAATTAATCATTTTAAAGGGATTGAAAATTTTGATGATAAGAGGGGCGCGGCAAGTTTAGGGGATAGCTTAGTGTGGAATCTTTCAGATCAAGAGTTAGCGTCCGATAGCTTTGGTAGGAATGAAAAATTTAATATAAAAAAAAGTTTGGGAAAATTCGCTTAGTCAATTTCATTATGAACCCCCTCAACAGTTGAAGGAAGGAGATCTGCAGAAGGTAATATTTGGTATAGGTAATTAGATGAATCGGTTTTTTTAATAAAAGTAAAAACTTGTTCTGATCTGGCTTGAATATAAGGTTTTTTTGGGGGTTAACTCTCACTTTTTAAAAAAAGTTGTCAAATTAGGGGAAAAGTAATATGTTATTCTTAATAAAAAATTGTATTAGAACCCATGTCTCATCATTTTTATAATCCCCCCACCTCACCAAAAGGGATCCGGAACGTCATGTCATCACAGGATGGTTGTCGGGGAAAAAAAAATGTTTCAAAGGGGGAAACGGTTTTTCCAATTCAATCCCCATACCCTCACCAGTTGTGTTTTGCAAGAAAAATAATGGGTTTCCCCAGATAACCGGGCCCTATAGATTTGCAGTAGACTTTGAAAACTAAAATTTGATCACAAAAATCCCCGATACCCTTTTCCGTTAATAGATGATTTAATAACGAACATCCTTTACAACAATAATGTCATCTCTTGATCAAGTGGGTACTTTTCAAATGGCAGTAAACCCCAGTGATATTGTTAAGACCGCATTTGTAGTAAAAGTGGCCTTATGCTTTCAAGCGGATCCATTCGGTTTATCAGGAGCAGCTCCCAATTTTAAAAAGGCAATTGACATAATCCTAAAACCGGTGATAGGGAGGTTTGTGGGGTGTTTATATGGATGATGTGATTATCTCATCTCCATCATTCACTCACCATGTTGAACTTTTAAAGGGGAAGTTTTTCGTTGTTGCAAGATGCAGGATTGACATTAAATAAAAAAAAAATGACAATTTGGGTTTGCGATGAATTGAAGTATTTAGGATTAATGATTAGTAAAGAAGGAATTAAAACGGATGAGACAAAGGTTCGAGCCATACTAGAGATGAAACCGCCCCGTAACCCCAAAAGGTGTCAAGTTTTTTGGGTATGTCCCAGTGGTACCAAAATTTATTAAAATTATGCGGATCTTTATAAACCACTTATAATCTTAAACGAAAATTAAAAAATTTGTCTGGTCAAGGGAAGCACAAAAGGCATTCTAAGAGGTCAAGGCGGCGGTAACAAAAGCGCCAGTTTAAAATTACCAAACTTTCAGGAGCCATTCGAGTTATTTACAGATGCCAGTTCGATCGGTTTGGGAGCAGTGCTTAATCAACAAAACAGCCCCGTTATATTTGCTTCACGTACCTGAACAACGCGAGAGGAATTATCCCGGTAACGGAAGAGAATGTCTACAAGTATGGGCGTTGAACAAATTAAAGAACATTTGGATCATTGCCAATTAAAGTAATAACGGATCACGCTGCCTTAACACGCCTAACACATGGCAAAAATTTGTCGAGTAGGATGATTAGATGGGCACTCAAATTGCAGAATTCAATATAGAATGGGAACATAGACCGGGAACTCAAAATAAATGGCTGACATACTTTCAAAGGAATCCCGTGGAAGGTATAGTGGGGAAAAAATTTAATTGTGCCATAATCAGGGATTTAGTACTTCTTCGGGGACAGTTTAAAAAGAACAAAAAAATGACCCGGAGTAGGTCATATCTATAGATATTTAGAAAACCGGAAGATAACTCGGGTTTAAAGCAAAGATATGTGAGAATTGGTCCCACATTTCCTTTAATTGAAGGATTGTTATTTTATGCGAAACCAACGTCGTTAGGTGAAATGCGTGTATACATTTCAAAAACTTTAGGAATGAAATAATGAAGAATTTCAACGGAATTGCTGGACACTTAGGAAGATTTAAAACGTATCATAAAATTCGGGACGTTTGTTATTTCCTACATGAGAAAATTCATTGATGAATATGTCTCACTCCATATGTGCCAAGTTAATAACTATAAAACACGTTACCAGCTGGTCGATTAAAAACCAATTTTATCAAAAATTTTCCAAATGAAAATAGTGACGTTAGATCTGTTAGGCCCGTATCCTATATCGAAAATAAGACGTAATTGCTATATTTTAGTAATAACCGATCATTTCAGCAAATGGGCTGAAATTATACCTCTTAAAAAGGCCTCATCTCGTATAATAGCGAATATTTTTTTTGATAACTTTATATCCGGTTATGGCAGTGTTTCTCAAACTGTGGGGCGCGCCCCCTGGGGGGACGCGATAACCCTTCAAGGGGGGCGCGAGCATATCGAAAATAAAAGGTTTAAAAAATTAATTCACTGGAATGAAGTAAAACAAAATACTTTGATTTAATAAAAAATACAGATGATTTATATATATCATCTGGTGAAAAAAGTTCACAAAAAATAAAAGATTCTACTTTGAACGCTCATTAGCTATCTTTGATCCCATAACTAAATAAAAAAATTTTTTTGCTTTTTAATCTTACATGAAGATTTTTATATTACGTTTCTTTTTTAAACCCAATATATTACTTTTCTTACTTTTCC
>BMAV01010927.1:12695-28996 GCA_019973955.1 Trichonephila inaurata madagascariensis
AAAAAAAATCAATTTTTAAAATTTTTGTCTAAGTACATTATATACTTTTAAATACATTTAGTAAAAAGCTGTTAATTTCAAATTACAAACAGACACTTCTTTATTTATATGTATAGATAAATATATATATAATAAGAATTGAGAGACATTTGATTGAATTTTTTTCTCTAATAAACAGCCCTCCAAAATTGAAGAAATGCAATAAATTTATCCCATTTCCAAGGCAAGGTTATATCAATATAATAAGGTGGACAAGTTGTTTGAACATGATTGTTCTCAAAGTTTTCCTTGATCTTAGTTGGATAATAGACTTATAGCAGACTTTTTTGAAAATATTACAGAAACATTTCAACCATCACATTAAATAATTAACAAGCATGATTAAAAAGGTAGAGGTTTTAAATTTAAAAGCTGGCCAACACTTAAAGACCAAAAGAAAAAAAAAGTGTTTAACATTAAATATTTTAAATGTAAGAAGCACTAGAAAATTCAATCTTTGAGAAAAAATAATGAGGTCTGTAAATTTAAAATATTAAGCAATGCTCCCTTTCTCCTTCTAAAAGTTTACTTACAGCATACATTCCAGCATGGTAACCAGCCCAGTACCAAGAGACCAACATGGGTGCAATGTCAGCAAATGCATCGTGCAGAGGTGGGACCTGTACAGTCTAGGGGGGAAAAAATATTATAAATTATTACATTATCTGATTAATATCCTCATTAACTAGCATTTCCCAAGAGCAGCCAAATATGCCATTAAGAAATGTATTGCATGTTATATCCGACTAATCTGTAACTACTTAAAACATAGTATACCTTAAGTGAAAAATACCAGCCACGGACAATAGCAAAGCGCTGATAAAATAAGATTAATAAATATATCATTTGGAGAGCATTGATAAGAATTAGCTCTAGACTCTTAAGAACTAAACATCATGCATATTCAAGAAAAAAATAAAGTTAAAATCAGTCGAATATGGTCGAACAACGATTTAATGAATAACACCCTGAACTAATTTTTTCAACAGCTGGAAAAAAAAGTTTATTAGTTTAGATAGGAAAAATTGGATTTCTTTTCAAATGGCATACTTCTTAAGCTTAACAGAATTTAAAAAACACCCCACTCTCTCTCTCCCTTTTATAGTAAACCGAACTGAAAAGTAAAAATAATTCTTAATATAAGAATAAAATAATTAACAAGAAAATTAATGTCATTGGGATAAAAGAGTGGGGTGCATTATATTAACTGTTATAATTCTTTACTAGTTCTATTCCGAAATGAGTTAATGTAAAATGTAGTACAAAGCACCCCACGCTTTTATCATAATGACATTAATTTTCTCGTTAATCATTTTATTCGTATATTAAGAATTTTTTTTAGCTGTCAATTTAAGGCTGTCTTCAGTAATAGTATGAGAGCTTGAATTAAACGCGAAGCACATTTTCAGACAGAAAAATACTGCAAATTTCCATGGAAATTTGCAGTATTATAATTCATACCTCTGTTAACAAGATAGTGTTTAAAATTTCAAAATATTCCATGAATACTTTGTTTTTTGTTTTATAATATGTGAAGGCATAGCCCATTCAACATTACGGTATAGGAGAAAAAATGCAAAATACATTTTACACCAGAAAAAATGATTCAACTCTGTTAAAAATGGGAAATATGATAAAAAATGCTGCTCTCTAAAGGATAGTGAAGCCAGAATATCATAAAATGATCATTTCTTTTATATCTGAAAAAATGTTCCAAATTTGGATCCTATTCTTTAATAACCGAAAATAGCCTTAGTTTGTTTTATGTGGTTTATAAAGTATATTGAAAGATTAATCTCTATATAACGAATTTTCCATATAACAAACTTTTTCTGGGATTTAGCGACTTTGATAAATAGAGGTCCAACTGTACTTTCATAGTAGCAAATAATTTATGTTCCAGAAAAATGCTCCAAATTTAATAAGGATGTATCTATGCAGCTTATGGTACTAAAACAATCAGAAAAATTATAGATAAAAGAAAATTACTTCTAATAAGTATACATCATTTGACAATTACTTAAGTATTAATTTTCAAGCCTAAGAATACTTTTCAGTACAAGCAAACTCTTGACAATTTTGTTACATGCTTAAAAAGAACAAAATTAAAAACTGTTTAAAGACCAATAATTTTATGGTTTACACAAAATGAAGAAAAGGTGTAGCACTTAAATTTTCATGTATGTAAAATTACACCTGCCTTAACATGATCTAAAGCAGTATGCGAGAAAAGCTTTTAGTCTGACACTCTTAAATTCAACAGTTAATTTGATGCAGTAATACCCCACACTTAATGCAATAGATGCGACTGATTGATAACCAAGCAAGTTGAATTCACTTACGTTTGGGTATAATTTTGCATATAAAAACAAATTACTTTTAGTGGGAGCTGGACATTAAAGAAAATAATTTAGAAAAATGTTTATATAATAAAATATAAGATAACACAAATACCAAATTACAAGCCAAAGTTATTTTGATGCAGAAGATTTCATAAAATTTAACAAAGTAGTCAGCAGGCTCAGAGATTTTTCTCTCCCTTGTTTTAAAAAATACGCTCTCTTTGTTGAAGTGCATTTTCCCAAAATTTGTAACCCTTTTTCAATTAAACTAGGGCCTTCTGTCGAATTCCCAACTCAGTCCCATATTTCTATGTCTTGCTCTTGCCTTTCTACAGGCTCAATTGTTAGCTCCTGATTGTGGAAAAATCCAGCAGTTCTTGAATGTCATCACCATCTACTTCTAAATTTATTTATTTTTTGCCTCGCAAAATCAATAACTTCAATCCTATAACTCCGAATTCGTGCAAGTCAAGGTTCAAATGATCTTGCATCTTTATAAAATACAATGATTTAAGAACCCGTTTTTTTTACAAACCTAGAAAGAGCTCTGAGTTAGGCATACATAGATGCATATACATAGTATACATTTTTATTGAAGCAAAAACTTACTGATGTAAAACATACAAGGTGATATTTTAAAGTCATACAATACTCACAGGTGGAGGAGGAGCTGCATAATAAGGTGCTGAATATTGTTGAGCATAAGGAGCAGGAGCAGGGATTATAGCTGGATCATGAACTTGACCAGAATAATCGTATGTTCCATGTGGTACATCATACATTTCATTCTTCTTGCCATTTGGGTTTCCTCGACGATTTTTCTTGCTATTCTTGCCTGCATGGTGGCGAACTGATTCAACAGTTGACTCTACTTCACTTTCAATCTGCAAGCAAGATTATTGTACAGTTTTACAGCATTTCCAACATAAATAACAGAAACACAGATTGACAGATTAAATAACATTAATTAAATTATAAAATTTTACTCATGTAAAATTAGTTGTCAATCTATACTAAAAAGTTTGTCCTAGATTTAACACACTACAATGCCTGTTAAAAAATGAAACAATATTTGTTATGCATTTAAAAAAGATTTTGTATCAAAAGAAATTACCACCACCTTAAATTTTCAGGATCTAAAAAACAGGGATAAATCTAAAATTTAAGGACCTATTTTTCACAACTTAAGACAAATACAAATATATTTTCCTTGCATTTATTCCTCAAGTTCAAATTAGATTTTGGGCTGGAGAATCTTCCACCTCTCTGTTCATTGTGAAAAACCTACAAAATTCATATTATAAATTAAAATTAAATTCATATATTGTTCGGAATTTTTTGACACCAAGTTCTAAAGCAAAGTATGTGAAACAGGAAGGGAAGAAAATTTCACTTAATAAATTTACTTTTTTGAACATACAAAAAATAATTTTCAACAAAATATGTGTAGGGATGGAAGGGCAGTGCTGTACAAAAATGAAATACCATATTTTCCTGTATATAATCCGTGGATTATGCGTTAAAAAAGTTTCAAATTTTGTTGGGCGTATTATTTGAGAAAAAACATTCTCCATCAGAAAAGCTAACAATAAAGTTTTGAAAGAAATGCCGTTTATGTTTTATAAAATAATGGATGGCGCTTTCATGACTTTGATGACGTATTTCAGCCATAACTAGTTTTTGTCCAATTACATTCAGAACGAATTAGATTCCTTGGAAGGGAAAAACAGTTACTAGTCGCTCTGGCGCCATTTCCAATTTTCTCTCGACTAGAGCTATTACATCCTTTGAAAGTTTTCATCATGTTGAAGCGAAAGCGTTAAGTTACACTGCAAACTTCAAGTTAAAAGTTATAGAGAAGGCTATCGAAGTCGGAAATCCGCGCGGAAATTTTTCCCGCATGGAATGTTTTGTTTAACAACTCAAAATATAGATGGCAGTAGCAAAGAATTTTTTTTTTTGTTTTATATTGAGATTGTCTTAAAAAATATTATACATATTTAAAAAGATGTTTCATAAATTTTTTTTTTCTGTACACAATTTCTTACTTTTTAATATTATATTGTGTATTTTTTATCTTATACGGCACTCACTATTGGTAGTTTATAGTTTGGATACTCGCTGTAAAAACTGCCACGGATTATACAATGTTTTTTTTTTAAACTTGAAAAAAAAAAGGCTTTGCGGATAATACGCCACTGCGGATTATATACAGGAAAATACAGTAATTGCAAATGAAGATTTAAACCAGAATGTATAATTTAAAACGCTTCTAATTAGTAGAGTATAAAAGCAGAGCATTCAATCAAGATATATCTTGCACATAGCGAGTGTTTAATAATGTCACAAAATAAAGGAATGCAAGGGCTACTGGCAGCAAACATTATAATTTTGAGCCTCAGTCAAGTGACAAAACCAACACCTGAGCTGGAAACCCACTCTTCCACACCATTTTTTCAGCATGAGGACTTTGAAAATAATGATTTTCAAAATGAACAGATTTTATGTTCATTTGTTCATCTACACAGCAGGTCTTCAGAGGCACCAGGGCTCGAGTTAATGACCATGAACACCAGGATACTTTGGGTACATATCTTGCACATAGTGATTAAAGATGGGTATCTTTCTCCAAAAGAGAGAAATAGGTTTCCTTGAGATTTCTTAAAAATTCTAAACATGCAATTTAAAAGCAATATTGCATTAAAACAATCATGTTGAAAATGATATTAATTATGTGCGTATGAACATAATTATATCTTTTAATAAGTTCCAATATAATGAAATTTCTTGTCTTGGTTTTGCTTCTATTTAAATAGGGGAAAAAATAAGGTAAAAAAATTAGGATTTAGAAAAAAAAAACTAATTACCTCAGACATGCTTAAAATATGAAAGCATACTAGTTTGCCCATGACATAAGAAAGCTAATGTAAAGGCAATTAAAAAAAATAAAATTATATATTTCTTTTTATCTAATTTTAATACATAATTTACTCTTTAATAACACTAATTTGTGATCCAAGGGTCACCTACCCATGCATTATATTTAGTAACTGGGAAATATATCTACCTATTTTTTTTCTTTCAGAAACTGTCGAAATCTAGGTCTAATTAAATTATCTGCGAGTCGCATGTCATATTCCAAGTTTAATTTTTTATATTTTGTTTTTGCAGCCACTCTCATTGAAAAATGCTCATTTAAATACACTGCTCTAAATGACATTACAATGCTTACAGCAGCGAGACAAATCTCGAGTATTTTGCATGAATTGTCAACTTAAAATTTAGAAGTTGGTCTTGCTTAAATTTAGATTTTACTGTTGAAATTGTTTATAAGTCAATAAGGTGTTCTCTTTCCTTCATTATAAGTCCCCTCCCCCCATGAATGAAAAAGATGCATATTCCCCCCCATTAGAAAACTGTTTAGTTCAACAAAACATAGTAATTAATGAATATAAGATTATTTAACGAAATTTTAGGACAGTAACTATGGAATTTTCACAGATATAATGAAAATGTTCAAATATTCTTTTATTATATAACAAAAGTTACTTTTGTGACTATACAAACTTCATAAAGAACTTAATCTATTTTGCACACACACATATTTTTTATTGCGACTCACAGAATTCCTGGGTACTACTCGGGACCCCCCCCCGGGGGGTGGGGGGGACAGTGTGTGGAGAACAAAAATTTAAACAAAAAAAAAAATGGGAAAGAAAACATAAGATTTATTTAAATACTATGCTTTAAAATCTTAAAGTGCAACAAATTTTTTTATAAACTGCACCTCTCATAATCTTACATAAAAATCTTCTGCAAAACTCAATTTTAATTTAAACATAACTATAGGTATACTACCATAATATTTTACACTAAAAGTATAAAAAAAATTATAAATTGTTAAAGAATGAAAGATAGCATAAAATACAACTTTTACTTACTTCTTCCTCTGAAGACGTAGCCAAATTTGCAATAGTAGCTGCTGCAGAAGATTTTATTTGATTCTTTCTAGCTCGTTTTCCAGCACTCTCCTCCAAGTCCTTTATAGCTACTTTTTCAATGTCATTGTATCCCCAAAACTCAATAGTGCAGAAGTCTCCATAAATACTGATAATTTTGGCTTCATAGTACAAATTATCACCAGAAAACTTAGCACAGCAATTACTTCCAACTTTCCATTTCTTAAATAGGAAAAAGTGACGTTACTTAAGAATGAAGATGTTTCAAATATTTCAAAATTTAAGAGATGTCTATTTTTAATAAACAAATTCCTTTAAGATTTCAATTTCCTTTAATTAAAAAATTTTTCTCAAGAACTCCCCTGAGAAGTTCTATTTTCAAAATTTATCAGTAAAAAAAAGTTACTCCCATTTCTTAATCTTCTCTGCCTAAATTTTGACTTGAACGTAAAGGGTTTTTTTTTTTAAAAAGTTGATCATGTTGAATTACGCAAAGATGCATGCAAGGCTTATTTTTCCCTTTCATAATAAATAGCTCTTGTGGCAATAAATATTTCCTAATGTAACATTTTCAATCCTGAAACAATATTTTAGAAAATTCAGACCTTAGAAAATTTGTTTTTACAGTCTATAAATGTCATCTTTACAGTAAGTAAAGTCACCTGGCTGAGATTTAATAATAAAGGCAAGGCCACTTTTAAAAATAGTGTTACAAATTTACATTCATAAGAAGACAAACTCAAACTCAGTGGTACAACAGCCCATGATGGACAGGGCCTACTGTGCCCATCCTAGTATATGGGACCACTGAGGTGTACAAACAGATGTCTAGATCAGGTGGTTAGTCTGAAGCACCCCCCCCCCCCAGTGTTTAAGTCCCCAAGCATTTATCAACCCACTGCAGTAGGGGTGAAAGGCTGAATCATAAGAATCCATGGCTTATTGAATCTAGAGATAACAGTTTGCAATTTTGAGCTGCAGTCAAGAGATTTCTCATAACTCCTATTCTAGCATTTGCTATATAAGAGCTTTAAACCCCTAACAAATTAATATATTTATAAACTTCACTACACATTTGTCTTCAGAAAAATGTCTTATTTTAATAGCTAGGATAAAAGCCCATGTAGAAGCCCAATAGCCGAGTGGTAGCATATCGGGTTTCAAAGTCGCATGTCTGGGATTCAAACCCCAAGCTGGGCAAAGTCTTGCATCCTTCAGTTAGTACCAAGCTTGTTTCAAAACTAAACACTGGGGGTTTCACATTAGACTGACTACCTGACCAGAACATCTACTTATGCCCAAGGCTATGAAAACCGAGATGGACACAATAGGCATTGGCTCTCAAGGGCTATTACGCCACCGAGTTCAGCATAAGAAAAATAACTGATGTAAATGCAGTGCTTTAGTGGTTACCATAAACTGAAAGAATCTTCATGTAATAAATAATGTTACCCCCCCTCCCCTCCAAGGAGGAAAAAACATTGGAAAGTTTTATTTCTAACATCACAATTATGTCATTTTATTTAGTTCAAGAGTATAAAAAGATGTATTAATAGGTTAAAATTAATTCAACAGAATATATTCTAGCTATTAGCTCAACTATTCTAAAATTCCCATGCAGTACAATGATGATATAACTAGACATACCTTAGCAAGAGATTTTTTGTCGTCCATAACAATATTTTCTTCTGCTCCCCCTGTCATCTAGAAAAACACACCAATTTAGTTCAATATTTAATTGAATAAAATTTGTGCAAATTAATATTTCATGCAATAATTGAATCTTACTTTCAATGCCTTATTATAGGCTCGGACCAATTCAGTATCGTCCCAGTCATAACCTCGAAAATCCTAGGGAGAAGGATTTTTTATATTACAATAAAATAATTTTTAAAAACCTTTATACTTCAGACACAAATTTTCCCCAAAAATAAAAAAAATGTTCGAAAGACGAACTGCCAAGTATGGTTTCAATATTAAATTTAAAAGTAATATTTTGAAAGCTTAATTCTAAAACTTAAAAGGCTGGTTTATATTGGGCTGCTGGTAGGAAACTGGCTTATACTGCCCATTCCTCGACGTAATTAAAATAATCAGTCATAAATAAATGTAGTAGGACAGAAATTATCACTTAGCACACAAGTCTATGTTAAAACAGAAAAGTCCAAGTTTTCTGATGTGAACATTTTAAATAGTCAAATTTTATACTTTTCAGAATTTTAATTTTCACCCTGCTACTCTTATGGATTTGAAAGATAACAATCTACATTTTTCATAAATTATCCAGATCTCATTTTCAACTCAAGTTATTTAGATTATAGTCTCTTTATTGAATGTATAATATGGTTTGAAAGAGAAATGAAAACATTTAATAACTTTACCTATACTCTAATTAAGAAAAATGTGTTGATAATGATTTAAATTTCAGGCATGTTATCAAGACACATACTTTTATATTTATTTTGTTCAAAATTAAATTAAACGGATATTATGAAATGTGCGAATGTTATATAAGTGTCTTATATAACTTCATTTCTGAGACTAAATTAAGTCTTGGAATTTACAAGACTCAATTCCAGCATTACAATTCTTTTTCAATCAATTTATTTTAATGAACTGGCATTTTTATTTTTCTTAATGCTAATAAATAACAAGCATATATAAAGAAAACACAAGTAACATTCCGATAGTTCAATAAATGGGAGTTTGCCCAGTTTTATATCTTCTAGATCATAAAAACTGAATATCATTTTTTACTAAATAAATTGATACTTTACATATTTTGCATTGTTCCACCATGCATAGAAAATAGATCAAGTTAAACATTACTTTCTTCCCCCTTATGTATGAAGTCTTACTTTCATTTCAAATTCACATTAAATACTTTACAGTTATTAGAACCCTGGTTAAAACTTGCGTATTAATGTCACAATAGGTAAACAAAGGGAAAAAAAGGTTCTTACTCATATATGTTATTAAACTAAATTCATTATTTATTGAAAACCAAAGAAACAAATCAACAATAAATTTTAAGAGTTTTAAATGCATTTTCCCCAAAAATTTTATAGTATAATTTATACCTTAAGAAGAATTTATGGTACTTTTTAGTTTCGCAGGCGAAAATCTTGCTTGGTTGTCATTACTGGTAACACACAATATACACAAAAAATAATATTAGTTTTCATTGGTTTTTTTTAATCCATTTTTGATATATTATAAAAAAAGACGTTATTGATAAGAAAATACTTGTTTTTATAAACGCGATGGTAAAAGGTTACGAGCGGAATATTCTGTCCGATGTTTGTTGCATCGTTTTACGCAACTTTATTGTTTGTGCCGCCAAAACAGAAAAGTACCCAATTTAACCCTCTAAGCGGTCTGCACTTAAAGTCTTGCCATTCTGGAGATGCTTCAAAAATGCACCGCACATTTTTTTTTTTGCTTTCAGGTGGGGTTCTCAAAAGCAGTTGAGCCGTATTTTTAAGAATGCGGCTAGGCCGCTTTGGGGAATCTTGCTTGAAGGCAGAAAAAGCACCTCTGGAATGGCGGAATTTTACGTGCAGACCGCTTGGAGGGTTAATTAAAATTAAGCATTCCTTATTTTAAATTTAGTGCCAGTTTGATTACACTGGGCACGTGCCAAGTTGTTGTTTATGTTTGCCAAGATGGGTGATAACATTACAATATGGTTACCTTGATATTTTATCTGGTGATGTTGTCATGGAGATAACGTATAGTAGAAATAACTTTAATTTGTTTTTATCCCCAGAGGTGACCCCATTAATTTCGGTAAAATCCTAGGACAGCACAATGCTGTATTTGACGACAAAAGTTTTTTGCCAAATAGCATCAGAGACACAAACAATAGAGAAAAATGTTTTCAAAATGGCATCAAGAGACGAAAAATATTGAAAAAACGTGGTTTCTAAAATGGACAACATAGGAAACATCAAATCAAAAATAAGAAATTAAAAGCCATTTCTTTATAAACTTCAGACATCCATATCAAGATTCTATCAATCCTTCATTCATACAAAAAACAATCATTACTTTTTTGCCTTTTATTCAAAATAAAATCCATGTCATGTTTTTATGAAGAAAACACGATTTCTAGAACCGATTCTACAAGAAAAACGAAAAAATGGTCGCTTCTTAAATGCAACAGTAGGGAATCTGAAGTGAATGCTTTAGGCTGATGAAATAACATTTCCCCATTTTGGACAACCGTACTGAAATATTTTTAATCGTTCACTCAGTCATAAAGCACAATCATTTGATTCTTACTACTTTCATTCAATAGATAAAATACCTATTCGTATAGCTTCAAAGAAAAATGTGGTTTCTCATTTTCAAATCAATTTTCTTTCAGCAGCCATTCTGAAAAAAAAACTGGTGTGGAATCAAGCAAGGTCAGGGGTGGAAATGGCCCCTTGTTCAAAATGGGGTGATTTCCTATTCAACCGGTTTTAGGGTTACCATTTTACTTAGCCTAAAACTGGACAATCCGGCATGGTTACCATATTGTAAACTTTATTACACAAATTTTGGTGCCAAGAAGTGTGCCCTCCTAGGGTCCCCCCTTCTGTTTTATTTTGTGCTATTTTCAAATAAGGATATTTCTAATTTCATGGGCGAGTACTAGGATACTTTTTTTAAAGAATGAGTATTGTACTTTTAACTATTGCTATTAATCCTCCATTCCCACTTTATTTTACTTTTTTGAATGTTCCTTGCTCGATGAAATTCGTTGAAGGAACTTGCAGTTTTTGGAATATTGCAAGTATTCACTACTTTATAATTGCATTTTTATTATATTAATATATAAAATAATTACATAATACATATTAAAATTAATAATGAATATTAATTTCATATAATAATCAAATAACTGTTAATTATAATACATGTTTTTTTATATTTACTAATATATTACTACACATTAGGTTATTTATTTATAATTATTTTGTAATACGAGTATTCTTATGCATTTTTTTTTATGTTGTTACAATACAATAATTTTTTTATAATTACCATTAAATTATATTACATGATTATACATAATTATTAAATCATACTGTATGAATATTGCATATAATTACCATTAAATTACACAAGATTATATATAGTGCATATAATACTACTATTATTCGTACTGGTTACTTTATATTATATTGATATTCATTACTTATTGTGATTGATCTTTATTATCCTCAGTCTCTTCCTATATCCTTCATTTGAAATATATAAATATATTTCACTGTATTTCCAAACAATTCTTTAAAATCATTGTGTATTATTAAATTACCACGGATTTCATTCCTGCAACAACCAGCGGTGCGCGACTCCTTTGTCGCGCCAAGCAGCGCTTGGTGCCTTCCCTGTCTAGTTCCTTAAATTGTGTCACTGCCATGCAATTTTCTTTATACGATATATTTACAGTGTTATTTTAAGATGCATAAATCTCTTCCAAATTACTCTTGTTCCTACAAATTAGTCATTTAAATATTAAACCCTATTCTGTACCTGAAATATAAGCTTAAGTTTTTTTTTTATTAATTAGCCAACGGAAGCAAACTCATTTAAATTTTGATTAAAGTACCCAATATATCACGAACCAGAGGTTTCTTAAAAATAAAATCTGAAAATTACCGATATTTGTGCATTTTAACAACTTTGACCCCATTGTACACTAGAATATACTGGAGGAAGAATCATTCTAGTAACCATGTACATTTCCCAAACACATTCCTAGTTTGAAAAACTAATATTACCTCTTCATCACGATGTAATATATTGATTTGATTTTATGGTACTTGCATACATACTACTGCAACCATGTCAACTTTCCAGACAATAAACCACGTATTTCGTTTTATATTCATAGTAAAGCCCATCAGTCGAATGCAATTCTAATTTATCGTAATATATTATACATATTTAGAATAAATAATGAAAATATCCACCGATATGGTATTTTTACCAAACTTTATAACCGAGAAAATAGCTGGAAACAAGTAAAAAAAATTTTGATTTTGAAAAAACGAAGTCTTCATAATGAAGTCTACATGTTGAAAGTTCATTAAGCAAGCAAATGATTCGGGACATCCATACTGATTATTCTCAACGTTATATCAAACTAAACTGTCAAAAGTAAAATTTAGGAATGTCAAGATAAATATAAGTCATTTCAGGTATACAGGATGGCTCGGGCCAACTATTTTCTTCCAAGAATCTCATACATAAAAAAAAAATGGCAAATTGAAAAAACCAAAATATATTCTTATTACACAGGTAAAAAATGACAAACTTACTTTTACTTCTCGCATTTCCTGTTTACAGTGACTCAAACTGATTTAAAAAACACACACAAGTTTCAGAAAAAATCAGAGATATTTTACTAAATAAATAATACTGCGACTTCTTTGCAAGCAAACTTAAAATATATAAGCAGCAAGTTGTTGCCAAACCTGAAGTTATGCGCAGAAAAATGTCAGAATGGGTGCTTTGAGCATGATCGAAAATATTTTGATTTGGAGCTCAATGAACTAATTAATGAAACCGAAATTTGCTATTACGATATCCTTTTTTTAGAAATAGAAACTTAAGTAAAAAATTAAAAGAAAGAATATATCTCACATAATTCTATCGTTAAGTCGTCTCACATAATTCTATTGTAGTATGGAGGCGCTGCAGTATTTTATACCTGTTTTTCCAGGTAGCAAATTCTCCATAGCTTTGTTTGCGCTCATTACACGAAGCAGTTAGATTTTCATTTAATTATCTTTTGAAAATTTGTTTAACTAACAAAACTGACATCACACGAAAGAGGCTACGACTTTTTTTTCAGGTATTGAAAACGTTCTATAAGAATCAACAAATGAATTTTTAAAACCGTTTTATTTACTCACCTCCCGAAGCGCAAGGCATAGATCGCAAAAATTCTTTAATTTAAGGGTGGAAAATTTAGTAAAAACGACTATTTCTACCATGAATCAACGATACTGGTAAATTACTTACATTTTTTTTTTTTTTTTGAGAATATTTAGAAAAATCTATATATTTTATAAAAAGCATCGTTTGACATATACTTATGGTAACCTTAAATGCAATTTTGGCGACAATTTTTTTTTTGTATATATCCTTTAAATCGTTATTTTATAACAATATTTTTTTATTGGTAAAATTTTTTAAAATGCTTGAAAAATTTCAACACTTTTAGTTTTTGACCTGAAGACTTTAAGGTATCCAACTACGTTCGGAACCATGATTTTAAAAAAGCGCATAAATGTATAATTTTCATGATATTTAGTGTCACTTAGATTAGAATACATGTATAAAATTGTTTTAAGGACATTATGACAAAAAAAAAATTATTTAAATACAATATTATGGCAAAAAATTTACTTAGAATAACCTTTTTTCCAAATGTTCTCCATTTGTAAAAAATGTTTCTATTGTATTAATATTTTGCCTGTATATAGCTCAGAACTCTCTACAGAGGCTCAACTATGATTTTTGAAAAATTCAAATTATTTTCAGAGTTACAACCATTTGAAATAATTATCGGCGTATTTTCTTAAAATTTCTGCCTTCTGTTTTCGTAAAACATGGATAAACCGACTTCCGAGTTATGCACTTCAAAGATTCTAGTTGAGCCTCTGTACAGAGGTCTGAGCTGAATACAGGCAAAATATTAATACAATAGAAGCATTTTTTACAAAAGGAGAACATTTGGAAAAAAAAGTTATTCTAAGTTAATTTTTTGCCAAAATATTTTATTTAAATAATTTTTTTTTGTCATAATGTCCTTAAAACAATTTTATGCATGTATTCTAATCTAAGTGACACTAAATATCATAAATATTATCCCTTTTACACGCTTTTGCAAAATCACGGCTCCGAACGTAGTCGGGTACCTTAAGCCAAGATAAACATACAAATATAAGCTATTTTAGAATATTGGTATCAAAAAAACTGATTATATATTTATTTTATTTGCAACAATTTTGGACTCTAAATTTTCGGTACTTGCGTTCTATCGCAACAATGCTCTGACGCTCATGATAACTCTCAAAGTTGACAACCCTAATTTTGCATTGTCGTACGTGCTGAATCGGCAATCACATGCTTCGTTTCATGTAATGTCATCAATGTGGTTGCGATAATACGTAAGTACCAATTTTCTGATACTTTTTATAAAACATTTAACAATATATATTTATGATCTACTTATTCAGATTTTAAGATTTTGTGATACTAGTATATAGATTAATTGCTTTAAAAGTGCACAATTTCAGGAATTCTAAAGTTTATTTACCAATTTGTTGGAAATTATGCTCACCCTATAGTTTCTAATTTTGTATCATTTTCATAGAATTCAAGAGGCCAGTTTGCAAAGTTTTTCATTTATGTTAGCCCTATGTTGTTGAACTGTGATTTTATTTCTTAATATTATTTAATTATTAAATATCTATACAAATGATTTACATGTTATTGTAGTGTAATAGTGCTTATATTTCTTTAAAAATGAATGAATATTTATCTTAAAACATTCTGAAAGGGATGAATTACTTGGTAATGCTAATTCATTTGTTCTTGAAACCCAAACTTTTAATTTTTATTACTTGTTTATGTTAATGAGGAAATTTTAGGAGAGCTATCAAATACCTAAATGGTATTTCTAATCCTTATTTAGATGAAAAGGTTAAAAAAAATCATTATTATAAACATGAGCAAAATATTCTTTAAAAATGGGATGGTTTCCTTCAGGTTTCCTTGATTATTTAAAAGTATGGTTAAAAAGAACACACTTTTAAATTTCATTTAAAAAGCATCAGCAACTTATATTTGTATCAAAATCTCTTACTTTGTTTATTCTGCTCCTATTTGAGTTTTAAAAAAAAGACACTTTCAAATAAGAATTACAAAAAATAGAAAAAAACATTGTATTCTTAGAAATGAAAATTGGATGAGTATTTTAAATGAAGGACTATAGTTTCAGAATGCCAAAATCATTTGAATTTTCAAAGAGTTTCAAGGTTAATTACAAGAAATTAACAGTTTTATTAGAAATTAATCTTTTTAATAAATTGCAATTTCTGTATGGAAATATAGAATTGTATTTTGTTTTCTATATTCATTCGTTCTTTCTTAAACATTAATTTATATATTTTGTATATAACTTCAATAAACGCTTCCTGAATCTACGGAATTCTATTATTGAATTTGCTTCTTATCGCACAAACCTGTTCAATGTAAACATGGCACTCTGCTTTATATGTTATATGGATGCTTGAAGAATAATATTGAAGTTATATTACCGTACGTGATTCAATTTCTTGTTTTAAAATGAAATAATTCTTATGCATAAATGCTTCAAAAAGTAAGGTAACAAGAGCCCTGACGGGTGTGCAAATTACCCGTATGAATAAAAATCCCTCTGAAAATAACGAAGACATTCATAGTATTCAAATGGAGTCGGTCGATGGAGCTGGTTCTGCAGTAACAGAATTACATCTCAGTTAGAAGATGGCAGCGTTGACGGAAACATGGTTCACGATTGAAATAAGAAGTGTGACACGGTTTTTGCACAAAGGAAAGTTCTACAGCTAAAATTCAACGGTAATTGGTAGAAGTGTGAGGTACAAGTGTTATGTCATGAAGACTGGTGAGGTTTTAGCGCAAGGAATTTGACAAAAACAGAACAAATGTATGAGATGACGAAAGTGCTTTTTCGGTGGGAAGTATTGCCCTCTTCCGCTTCCTTATAGCTCAGACTTCGCATTAAGTGATTTAAACCTCTTTGCAGTGCCAGTTTATCCATTGGGCGCTTGGGGTGGGCACCCTGGGGCCCGGATAAACTGGACTTAACCAGATTTTCTGGTTATAAATTTCGATCCTACCCCCTCCGCCCCCCATAGCACGACATGAAACACTCTTTTCACACTCCCAACATCTGAAG
>BMAV01010927.1:47903-62125 GCA_019973955.1 Trichonephila inaurata madagascariensis
TATAGAGGTTCGACTGCATTTTGTAATAGAGATAAAAAAATCATGACCCAACAGGATGAAGGAGGGGGGGGGGCTATCTTCTGTAAATTTAAAGGAAAGCTATCCCCTCTATACGCTACTTTAACTTTATATATAGGTGAAGGAGAAAAACAACTCACTCACTTTTTTTTTATCACGAGATCTCCCAAACTATTAAACATAGAGATATGACTTTGAAGAGCATGTGTTATTGTTGAGTAGAAATTCGCTAAGAACAGGTTCTGTGGAAATCGACTCCCAAGAGGGATTCCAAAAGTTTAGTTGGCGTTATAGATAAACATTCCTGTTTTTGAACCATTAGATCTACACACTTGAAATTTGGCTGGCACATTCCTTTTGTTGCGTAAAAAAATTTGCTAAAACGTTTTTTTTCCCCCCTACTGAAATCGATTCCCAGTGTTCGTTCTCTGGGGGTGTATAGATAAAAAGAAATACCCGTTTTTGAACTATTAGACCTACAGTTTTGTAATTTGGTAAACATGTTTATTTTCTTGAGCAGAGATCAGCTTAAGAACGGATTTTACGGAAATCGACTCCCAAGAAAGGTTACGAGGGCGTAAAAAAAAATAAGTATTTAGAAATTCAAGAACTTTAAATTAAGAGGTGAGGGAGCTGTAAGGATGTTTTTCAATACATAGTAAAGCCTATTGATAAGACTTACATATCAGTAACTTAAAAACACAGTTTATGTATAGTTTATTACATCCTTTAATACCCAGCAAAAGGAGTAGGTAACAGCTAGTATGGCCTTTGGATGCATATGATGCCATGAGTGCATATGTGCTGTATTATGGTTTATTAAAAAATAACGCCACTATATTTCCTTTTTTAGTAACTATTTTGATATACTGTGCCGAACTTCTTATAATTTGAAACTCACCAACATGTAAAAGTACTCAAGTCAGGGAAATAAACACATTTTCTACTCGAATTTTTGTCGGTCAAAATAATTACAAATATCATCACTAGGTAATTCTTCGAAAAAGAAAATATCTTCTTAGCATATCCCTGGATAAATTTATCTAGTCCTGAAAGATTAAAAAAAAAAAAAGAGCTGAAAAGCAGTCTCGTGGTTTATGAAGATTTAAAATAAATTTTTTTACCTACAATAACAACTGCACACTAAAGAGGTTGTAATAATTATTTCAAAACATATTAATCATTGAATTCATAATTTTCTTAAAAAGTTTTGTCATAAAAATATCTGATAAACGTATCAAAATAAATAATTTTGGCATATTTCCTCTCAAATTACACTGTAAAATATATTTTGAGGATATGATTTTTTGCAAAAGTCTTTTCTAACAAGGATTTGCCGAATGATCAGATAATGTGATTAAATACGGAAAAACTTTAATTTAGAATGTACTGAATTTTGTTATGAGTTTATTAAATTCCTTACAAAAAAAAATCAAATAAACCAACTAAAATTTATTTTAACGAAAAATAAAAGAAATTTCAACGTTTTAAGTTAAACTAATGTAGAGTTTATCTTTATGATTATCAATTTTTGACATAAACTGTATTAAAAATTGCTGAGGGGGTAATGTATAGAATATAAAATACTTATATACACACACACACACACACAAGAAAATCAAGATCAAATACATAAACATTTTTGCACATTTTAGTTATGAATGCATTATTTATGAATTGTGAGTTACAAATATATAATGTATTTAAAATTGATTTTCAACAAACAGTTGTTTTCTGCATCTAGTGCCTAAGTCAATACCCGAGCATCAATTAACACAATAATTTGAACCTCGCAGTTTAGAATTTCACTAAGTTATTTTTGTAAAGTTTATTTCCGTAAGGAATTCCAACTAACAGCTATGATGACAATCGTTTTGATATTCTTGAACGCCTGTGGTGAAACGGATTTCTCCTGCTAAATTTGGCTGCTGTATGAGGAGTTAGAATTAATTTCAGTAACAGCTGATAAGAATCTAATCACAGTATTTATAGATGTAGAAAACTCAGAATTTATTTATAGAATTTTATTTATTTCTATGCTTAGCAACAGCCGTTAGATTTTACAAATTCAATGAGATTCATGGGAGTTTATTTTTTCTTTTAAAGTGTTAAAATTATTTGTATGTGACTTGGTTTTCATTGCAATATTAAACAAAATTTATATGTATACATTAATATTCATGGGATTTTTCTTCTTTTTTTTTTGGTTCTAAACTTAAATGGTGGCAGGGTTACACCTGACGTGGTTAGAGCAGACACACATAACATTTCGTGGTTAGAGCTGACACATCCCCCATCTTAAAATAGATTCAATTATCGAATTACAAGAATAAATACATTTTTGCCAATCAAATTTAATTATTTATATTAAATTGTTAAGATATTATAGTGTGAATACATTTTAAACATAGCGAAATGTAATAAAAAATAAAAACTTTCAAGAAATACTTAAAAATTAATATTAACAGTATAATGAAGGGTATGAACAAATTTCAGGGATTTTGTATTTTTGAGTCAAATAACTATTAGAACGGGTGCAATTACCATTAAATTAATTAGTTTCATTTATGTAAGTAAAGATAAATACTAAAAGTAAAATACATAAAACAGATACAAGTAAATAAAAGAAAAATAAATACTAACCTTTATTATAAAGGCATAAATGTCATTTACCATAGGATTTAGTTCAACCTAAGTACAAAACTTAAAGATTTTAGACATTTTTCAAATTGTTTGATGTTTCGAATTCTTTTACGATGTTTTCAATTATTTCATCCAATTTTACATATGCTTTTTTCCTTTTTATTCCAATTGTAAATGTTATTTAAGCCTTTATAATAAAGGTTTTATATATAGTTAATATTTATTTTTACTTGTATTTATTTTACTTTTATTTACTTGTATCTTGTATTTTACTTCTAGTATTTATTTTTATTTACATTCATGAAACTAATTAATTTTATGGCAATTATACCTGTTCTAATATTTATTTGACTCTAAAATACAGTTTTCCACAAAATTCCTGAAATTTCTTCATACCCTTCATTATATTGTTACTTACTATTAGTTTTCAAATATTTCTCTGAAAGTTTTTATTTTTATTGCATTTCGCTATATTTAAAATGTATTCGCACTATAACATCTTAATAATTTGACATAAATAATTAAATTTGATTGGCAAAAATTTATTTATCCTTGTAATTCGATAATCGAATCTGTTCTAAGAAGGGGGAAAATGTGTCCACTCTGACCACGATGAGTTCCGAAGTGTCCGCTCAAACCACGAACTGTTATGTGTCCGCTCTAACCACGTCCTCTGTAGCCCCGCAACCCTTTAAATATCCATTATATTGAATTCATATTTCTCCTAATAATAACAAGTATGAATTACTTATGCTTCTTTATAATAACAAATATGAATTATATTCATTCATTGGAAGATCGATATAGATTTTTTACCTTTTCGTTATAAAGCTGTCACAGAAGGAATAATCAATAAAAATAGATTAAACTAAAACTTAATGAAAAACATATTTATAATATAGTAAAAATTATCTTGTCTGTTAGGGGATAAAATTTTTCACAAACAATAACATATATTAAATGCAAACATAACTATCTGATGCATTAAAAGATATTTCGAAAATAGTAATTTATTGGTATATAAACTACCGAATGGTATAAAATGAGGTTACACAACAGCTGGATAGTAATTTCTTGAGGATATATAAAAATATTGTGACATAGTTTTAATGATCCTAGAGTGTGTGTGTGTACACACACTACACTTTTTGTATTAATATAGCGTAAGAAAAATATATATCTGCAATGAATTTAAATTTTCCAGTTTGTTCTCTTGTAAAAATGAAAAACTGGCATCTTTTTAGATAATTTTTTGAATTTTGAATTTTCATTCGGCAATTCTATTGCCTTTTAAGATCTTTCTTCTTCATAGTTCTGAAGTTTTGGTAATCATCAAAGAATCTTATCTGATAGAGGTGTTATGACAAAACTTAATGTGAAAACGAAATAAGAATTTATTTCATTAAGATCCATAAAAGATCAAATGAATAATTGGTAGTTCTCGTTAAAGCATTTATCCCCCAAGCAAATGACTAAACTCTGACACACGCACACACATACACTGGTCTGTATATGTATGTACACGAAACTTAATGTGAAAACGAAACAAGAATTTATTTCTTAAAGATCCACATAAAAGACCAAGTGCATAAATGGTAGATCTAGTTAAATCCTTTATCGCCCCAAACAAACGACTACACATCGACATACGCGCACGCACACACATACTCACACACGCGCGCTTCTCCTTTTTTGCATGCATTTTTCCAAGAATTTTAAGTTACGAGTACATGTGTGTGGCTCAAAAAGTCTTCCTTTTATGAAAAACTTATTTAATCTAAAATAATTTCTAAGCTATTATCTTGCAATTATGCGTGAGCATGATCTATTTAAATAGTATTAATAGCATGTTTTGGTTCTAATGCTCAAAAAAAATCATGTTTTTCAAACATTAAGCATCACTGCACACTGCTAGAGTAGCAGTTATTAGGAATTTCAGCATTCGGTAACTAGATGTTTGGTTGCGAAAAGAGTATTATACAAAAAATCAAAATAAAACAAACTGTAACAGATTCTTTTAATAAAAAAGTTGAAAGCGCAGGATGTTTTGGAAAGTACTTCGGTAGTTTAAAACAGCATTACCGGAAGAAAGTCTCCATTAAAGAACTTAAAGGATCTCATGTGATGATACGTATTTACATATTTTTAGTTTCATTAAATTTTTCTTTGGGAATCTAATATTTTTTACGCGAATTTCTGAAAAACGTATTTACCGTGTAAAGAAAGAATTAGATGTATATGTGTATATATGTAAGCACACTATGGAAAAGGGGGTTAAATATGGTGAAAACTGATACCCAAACATTGAATGGATATGTGAATAAATTATTTTTATTTACAGAAAAAACGTTAATATAACGATAAAAATATGAGTTCAGTAAGAAGTAAGACCATCCCTCACCACTATACAAGCAGAAATCCTTCGAGATACAGATTCAATCAGCATATTTATGGAAGCCTATATGCCCCCAACCCTTCTCCGTAATTAATCTCTCGATTGAAGCTGAGGAAGATCAAGAAAACTACGGTAAATAACATCTCCCAGATATGCTTGATCGGTGAGAAATGAAGAGATATTTCAGATCTAGGAAGCAACTGGACACACATCCTTTATTCTTGTCTTCTGTGTGCAGTCGCGAGATGTATCTGTCGGAAAATAACATTTTGCAGCTGCTGAATGTATGTTAGTATAACTGGCTGCAATCCCTGATAAAAACCTATCATCGTGCCATCAAATACTTCTGATAAGACTTACTGCCATATCTGATGGCATCTAAAACCATTATGTCATTATGACAAGTGATATGGCTTTCAAACAATAATGGTCAGATTAACTCTATTTCCCCCAACTATTCCACAGACTCTCACTAAGCAACTACACTGCTGGCCACACAAAATGCAACACCAAAAAGGACCAGAAATATCACAGCGAAATTTATTTTGCAAATACGATGTTGTCCAAAGATCAAATGATTAAAATTATATCCTATTGTGTCATTTGGATGATGACAAACTTTGTAGTTAGTGTAGCAGCTATTGTTAGCTGTAACCGCTGCCTCACGCTTCGACATTGAATCAAAGAGGATTTAGATGTATCCATGGGGTGCAGCAGTCCATGCGGCTTCCACATATTGCCAAAGTTGATCTGGTGTAAGAATGAGTGGTGTATCCCGCGACAGTCGCTGCGCAAGCATGGACCATACGTTTTTGATTGGCGATAGATCGAGAGAACAAGAAGCCCAGGAAGTAATGCAATGAAGGATAAAGAAGAACATTGCGTGCACGCGTGGTCACGCATTATCCTTTTGGAGTATGGCTGATAGCAAGCTCTGAATATATGGGAGGACCACTGGTACTCCTCAGAAATGCAGCGCTAACTGATCAGAGTGCCAGCAATGCGTACTAGAGAGATGCGACTGTGAAATCAAATACCACCCCAAACCATGATACCGGGTGCAGGATTAGTGTGGTGATGCATAACGCAACAGTTCAGCAGCCTCTCACCAAGGTGTTTCCAGATGCGAATCCGATCATCGTGCTGTTGCAGGCAAAAGCAAGATTCATCAGTAAACACAATGTCGATCTATTCCGGTCTCCATGTCCACCGTTAATCACACTATTAGCTGCGCAAATGCCTGTGGTTTCCAGTTAAGTGTAAACGAAGCAATGGCCGCCTTGTGGACATTTCACCCAACTGCAAACGGCATCGAATGGTACTAGAGGGCACCGAATGATGACTAACAAACTGAATCTGTTGTGCTATGGATCGTGATGTGGCTACGCAATCCATCATTGTCATGCGCACAATCCGCCTGTCTTCACGGGCAGTGGTGCAACGAGGTGGGTGTGATCAGCACCATCGGTCCATCGTTTCCTTTTGCATCCAGCGATGACAGATCCACATCACAGTAGCTTGGTTTTGTCCAACACAATGACTGATTTCTCTGAAGGATAATCCGCAATCCCTATAGGCCAGTGCTTCTCAAACTTTCAATACTGGCGCCCCCCTTTTCAGTCACAATTTTTATCGCGCCCCCCTTATACATTAATAAATTACTGAATGCAATAATAATGCACTTTGACGCTAAATCTACAATACACATCTTAATTATAAATCGTACAAATTAATAACATAAGTATTAAATTTTGTATACGTTACTTTTAAACAAAAAATTAAGTAATAGGATAATTATTATGTTATTTTTCCTTTCTCTAATTTTTAAATTGGAACATATTGCAAAATGTTGTGGCTACTTAGAAGACAAAATATAGATATCAGATAAATATAGATAAATTAAAAGTAAAAAATAACTTTTTAAAAACAAGCTTTTATTTAAATGCTCTAAAAAGAATAAAATAAACTTTTCTTTTAAAAATATTTTTGCTATCAACTTATAAAATCGTTACACAATTTATGATATAAAAACTGGTCGCGAGATTTAAGTACTCGTTTTCACTTAGATTGAAAATTTAAATCAATCAGATCAAGTTATTTAATTTGCTTGTTTATCAACACAGGTAAATCTCGCGACAAGCTTTTATATCATAAATTGTGTAAAGATTTTTTATAAGTTGATAGCAAAAATATTTTGGGCACGCAAGCAATCAAAATGGTTTGTATTTTATTTCAAAATAACAAGATTCACTATGAAGTATTACGAACAAACGCGGCTGAGAGCCCACTTGTTTGTTATTGTCCTGCCTTAAATACGTCGTGGACTGCAGTTGCTTATAATGTAAAATTTGTCTACGCGTAACATAGTCAATTTCGTTCAAACTACTGTAGTTTAAAGTTTATTTGTGTTATATTTGCGATTTTTAACTGTTTTCTAACTTGGCTAGTTCAGCAAAAGAACAAAAAGAGCAAGATAGTAAGTGTAACAAAGAATTTCAAACTTGGTGAACCTAGAAACGGCATTATTCGTAAAGGCGACAAAGGGGTGTGTTTTATGTTCTGGAACAGTGGAATGCAGAACATCGTCGGTAAAATGGCATTTTGAAACGAATCACAAATCCTCTTGTCAAAAAAGTAAACCACAGCAAAACTAATTAATTGCTTAGAAACCGTTTGGCAGATAGCTCCAATTTAGTATGCATTTTACTAAAAGTAACATCTTATAAACCTAATATAAGCTATTTGCCATCCAATCTGCAACATTAGAAGTCACACTAATATTACTCTTTAATTTGAATTACACGTATAACTAAAACATTTACAACTATAGAGTGTAAAAGGTATTTCTTCGTAATAAATAGCGAGTTTTGACCACTTACTGCAAGTTAAATTATCTGACGGCACGTCTATACCTCAAAAAAATGTCACATTGATCCGTAAAGGCTCGCCACCCCCCTGGTACAGGACATTTAATTCATTGACCACCACATCCTTTCGGATGCGTCAATATTTTCTTATTTACTTCTAGGTAGACCTGGTCTTTCGAAAGGATTTCCATACCATTATTTTATCCTTATGATCCAAATTCTAGGCATAGTGAACGCGTCTACAACAGTTTCAGCAACTATACAAGGATAGACTAAACCTCTTTAAGTAAGACTAGAGTTTGACCCCGAGAAAAATTTGTTCGATTGTAAGAACTGCAATCAGTGTCCATGTCCAAGCATTTCCTACTCTCATCTTCTAGAACAGGGGCGGCAATCTTTGATCGACCACTTTCTGAAGAGTAGATGGAACTAGTCTCTTTCAATCAAAACAGTAGTGACTTCTAGGACAGTTTCAGTCCCAACCGGTTTCCGTTCTCTTCCGGGCATTAGACCCAAATTTCCAGTCTCTTCTAATTTCATGATCATCTTCCTCAAATCAATCCTCGATATGGGACCTTTTTGCAGGTCCTTTAAACAACGATATTCACACAGAGCAGCTAAGTGGTTGCTGCCGTTCTGATAAAACAGTTTTACCAGTAAATCTCGATCTTTTTTTCTTTTTTCCCCGTAAGGGCTTGATTAACGATTACAAACGCTCGCTGAATGATTCTCTGGCTATGACTACAAGTTTACGCAGAGGTTTTACGGATTTTCGTAAGGAATATTTGATAAAAGCCACCTGGTGTTCAAAATTTATACTCATTTTTTTTATTGCAGAAATCATTTTCCCATGATCCATATAGCATATATATTCCAAGTTTCATCAAAATCCGATAAACGGAACATGTTCTACAGGCCTCCGAATAGTGCAACTTTAATTATAACCACCCGGTATTTATGTGTGGAGAAAGAGAGGTTATGTAAGCAAATGATGATAAAATTCAAATAAAACATGATAACTGAACAATAAGAGTTTACAAAATTTGTCAAGTGGAAAATATGTCAATTATTTATGCGATAGGAAGTCATAAACAAAAACAAATAACAAGTCTTTTAAAGTTATTAGAAACGTTAAGGAATATAAGGGGATATAGTTGAGAGAAATAAATTGTTATTGACAATCAATTTTTTTTAAAAACATATATCAAACGTGTTAAGAAGTTTTTTATATATTACAGCTTTTATACATACAATAGATGATACACACAATAGCTTTTAAATATTTTAACAAGTTTCTGAGTTGATTAAGTAAATTAATCGACAATAAACCAACACACGCTCTTAATTTTCGATATTAAAACTGTCATTCAAAGTTTGCATCGGTTTTAAAGCCATTGCTTAGATTTCATTAACATATTAAGTTTCGAAAAGAAAATTACTATACATCAACAGCGAACGACTTTTATCGAATAATTGACTCTGGGGAGGGAACGAAGATGAAATAATTTATCCAGTACATTTATAGACAACAATACACATTAAAGATACTTTCCTTTTTGTACTTAAACTGAAATTATTTTAGAATCCAGAAGATTTAAATGTTTAATGCACGAAATGTCCTCACTCTAAAAATAAAATGCAAGATTCTATAGTACTAGTCAACCCGTTGCTATAGAAACTATGTTCGCAGTCAATTTATGCAATCATAAATATCTAAAATCAGCATAACGTGACTTATAAAGTCGATAGCTTAACCCTTAACTTCGCAATTTTTTAAAATTCCATAAAAAAATTATATCAGCTAGTTCTCAAGTAATAATAAAAGGGATATATATATATATATATAAAAAATTAAGCTTTTTTAAATTGAATTTCAGTCATTTTTTTGTTTGTTGCAGAAGTGCAACATTGCGCAGTAGTGCTGTAAATTACAAAACTTTTTTTATATGAGGATTCTATTATTCATCATAAAATGTTTAAATTTCTTACCTGGTAATTTATTTCGTCAGTAAACAAGAGGAAGCATAAAATATAATGGATTCTTTTTAAAGCAAAAACACAGTTCTTGAGGCATCAGAGATTTTTATAATTGTTGTGATTTCTGAAAAAAATGTACTTCCATCTAGTGACAAAATTAGCATGTATTTCGTTGCAGTAATCTATTTTTTCTCAGATGAGTGATTTGTAGGTAATTAAAAAAATATTGAGTCTGTTAAATTAAAATAAATTATATGTTGCAGAAATGCAACAGTGCGAAGTTAAGAATTAACTGAGAAAAAAGAAACAATTCCTACAGTTTAGATCATTTCTTAAAGTGGTGTCTGATGTTGAAAGAGGGACATCGATTAATACTGTACCGAATATCATTTGAATTCCTTGTGAATAGCATTAATTTTGTCAGTTTTAATACCCCTCAGGGAGCTCATCTTCTTTAGAGGAGTACGGGTATCACACAATCCCCACCACAATCCAGGTGCCCTAGTGGTATTTTCCTTTTCCCAAGGGGTTTACTATCTTTGGTAAACACGAGTGTCTAAACCCCGGGGTACCCTAGTGATCCTTCTCTATTATCAACCCTCTTTCTTGTCGTGCATTTCCTTCTTTCTTTCCTTTTCAGTCTAGACCACAGTTTCAAAATATGCTAAACATACGTGTTTAAAATTACAAATTAATTTGTTTTACTTAGATTACTCAACCATTATTATTAACATATTTTGGATTTCATTTTGTATTGCATTAAATTAGTTTCATTTTCACTTAATTTTTTCGCCTATTATTTAGATTTGTGTATTGCTTATCTGTTATTTGTTTTTTACTAACACCGTTGGTTTCCCAACCCACATATGCACTTTTATTTTTAAAACTGACTCTTTATACAAAATTTGAGATTTTGCATTTTAATATGAAACCCGTTTTCATAAAACTGTTTAGGATTTTTATACTTTAAACATTTGAAAAATCTTTTGGTGCAGCTTAGCTAAAATTGGCTCTTGCACCTTAAAACCCAACATTCACTCACTCAGTCAGTATTAATAATGATTCTCGCGACGGTGTCTTCCTAAGACTCGATAGGTGTTATAAAACTTAATTTCGAGAAAGCTTCAGAAAAAGACAAAAAATATGTGGAATAAAAAGATAAAAAATTCAAATGTATTTTTTTCTCTTATTGTATTATCTAATTGAATTTTTTCTTCTTTTTCTTTCTTAAATTGCAATCGTAATTTTTATAAAAAAAGTTCTTATCCAGGACTATAATCTCATTTTTTTTCCATAGAATTCAGGAAACCACCAACATAAATATTTCCCTAAAAAATACAAGTTTTAATTATTATATAATTAAATGTATGGTTAGTTAATAATGAGATCGGGGTGCATAATTTGGCAAAATGATCACATAGTCAACATAGGTAATAAGCAAGTATATTTTGCTTTTACTTCGTTTGGTACTCTTTGATCTCTATTTATTCTATAAGATCTTAATAGATTTAGTTACGACTGTTTGATTTTAAACATATATTCCGATGGTATTTAAATAACTTTGTTCATAAATTTACCATTGTTCTTTTTAAAATCAGACGGTTTTTTAATGAAATTTATACTAGGTACAATTCAGTAACTTAAGCTTAATCAAACTAACATTGCCTAACGAAATAGGAAATTCTGATCCGATAAAAAAAAGTTTCTTGCTTCAACCACTATATTTTTCTTACACACGTATAAATTAATTTTCACGATTTAATTCTTTGGCTTGAATCAGCACCATTTTTATACTTCAACTATGGATTTTTTTTTCATTTTAATTTATGAAGAATAAATTTCATTTACAACAAACGTTCTTGATCAATTAAAATTTTCTCCTTAATACAATACACTGAATTTTAACATTTGTTATAAAATAATTACTTTTTAAATGGATCGAAATCATTAAGGTATCCGACTACGTTCGGAACCATGATTTTAAAAAAGCGCATAAATGGATAATTTTCATGATATTTAGTGTCACTTAGATTAGAATATATATATAAAATTGTTTTGACATTTTGACAAAAAAAATTATTTAAATACAATATTTTGGCAAAAAATTAACTTAGAATAACCTTTTTTCAACATGTTCTCCTTTTATAAAAAATGCTTCTAAAATAAAAAATATTTTGTGTGTGTGTGTGTGCTTATATAAAGTAAAGACCTCTCCAGAGTCTGAACTATTTTTATTGAAAAATTCACACTATTTTCAGAGTTACAACCCATTGAAATATAATTGTCGTCGTTCTTTTCTTAAAATTTCTCCCCTCTGTTGTCGTAAAACATGGATAAACCCACTTCTAAGTTATATATTTCAAAAATTCTAGTTAAACCTCTGTACAGAGGACTGAGCTATATACAGACAAAATATTGTTATAATAGAAGTATTTTTTATACAAAAGGAGAATATTTTAAAAATGGGTCATTCTATGTTCATTTTTTTGTCAAAATATTGTACTTAAATAACTTTTTTATTGTAATAATCTTCTTAAAACAATTTTAAATACATTTTCCAATCTAAGTGACACTAAATATCATAAATATTATCCATTTATAGGCTTTTGCAAAATCACGGTTCCGAACGTAGTCGGGGATACCTTAATTTAATAATAATATACTAATAATTTAACAAACATTATTTGATATTCTGTATTAACACAAAATGTATTTGACAAAGATATGACAGGAAATAAAGGAAACATTTAAAGATATCAAATTCTAGAAAAAAAATCTGCTGTAAGGGTTTTAAATGAAGTCAACATGTTTTTCTGCCATAAGTACTCTTTTTCTGTGCGTCATAGTATTAAAACACATCAACAAGAAAAAACAATGATTTATTAAAAATCAATGAAATAGTAATAATTAAATATATATTTCATTAAGATTAATGCTTGTATATATTTTGTAAAGAATAATTTGTTTATATAGAATACTGCTTCTCTCTACTATTGGCCTAAAACTGTCAACGGAAGTGCTTAATTTTAAGATGGCCCAATTGTTTAAAAGAGAATAATCTAAACCGTAATAAATTCTGTATTGTTTCTGAAGTGATTTAAGGATCTAGATTCCCCTGAACCGTTAAAGGTATTAGTCACACCTTCCATGACTAATGGAAATACTGATAGAACTCATTAGTGATCAGAAACATGCACCGATGAATCTGTTCCAGTCGGTATCTCTAAGTGGTATCTAAGAAGAATGTGAAAGCGTGCCATCCGCAAACAGTGCATAGAAGACCAAAGGACATAAGAACCTTGACCGTAGGGCATTGTGTGTTCGTTAAAATCGAAACAAAGGGAGATCAATAGAGCGAAATGACAAATGACCAAATGACATTGGAACACGAGAAGCATTTTAATGGAATATTTTGCCTCCATCATTTTGAATGTAATACGGGTTGAGTGATCGAAGTAATTTGATGCAACTTGAGTTGAAAGTTTACCTAGTAATGAATTGGCTTGGAAAACGTAAACAGTAATTTGGAAAAATATAGATGTTTACGAGACGGATTTCTAATGAATATCGTGCTAGCGATTTGTTTGATCAAAAATACGAATCAGGTTTAGAATATCATCTTGGATAAACATTGAAAAAAAAAGAAATGGTTTATTAAAAAATTGCTTTTCCTTTACTATAATTATCAAGTTATTAACAAGGAAAAAAAGGTCAAATTAATGATGTCGCACAAGAACCAATAGTGGTTTTTTACATCTAAGTTTTTTTTTTTTATAATTTTTAAAAAATATATATTCGTAATTTAGAATAATTAATGTTTTTTCTTATACAAAAATGTTTGCAATTTTTAATTACTTAAGAAATGTATCTTATTATACTTTTTATTTTTTTAGTTTTTAAATTAAATATTTAAGCTTTTTACATTAAATAACAAGTTTTGTGGGACATAAAAAATTAATTAATGACTTTAATTTGTCAAAATTATCTACAACATTATTTGCTTCTCTTATTTCCAAGAATTCTTATATTTTTTATTAAAATACACATATTTTTTTACTGTTTAGATGTGTATGTATAAGAACCTTATAACAAATCTTATAAAAAATACTATAGTAATTCATGTTCTTCAAGAATGATAAGTTAGAAATTGGAAAAAAGAATAAAAAAAATTGAATTTTATTAAATTCATTTCTTTGAGAAATTTATTCGGGTTTGTAATACAGCAGAAAATCGTTATGAAAATGTCTTCACATTGGATTCACCTTCTAATTTCTTCTGTAATTTTGGAAGAAAAAAATAAAAAAGAGGGTATAATCATCAGT